>CM061748.1:302963543-303231221 GCA_030979885.1 Lolium multiflorum | reverse complement strand
TTATAAGGGGCCTCTCTTCTCTCCCACACACCAACCGAGCGAGCCTCTCTTCCTCTCCCTCTCCAAAGCACCACGCACCCAAGCGAGCCTCTCTGCCTCTCCGAAGATGCAGTACACGGGACCAACCTTCCGCCGTCCGCGCACAGGACGGAGCTACTCTATCCGGCGGACGTCCTCGTCGAGAAGACGCTCCGTGTGTGGGCAAAGTCGAGGTGGAGGACCGAGGTCGAGCTCACTCGAGACTTCCTCGACGAGGGCTTCTCCCACCTCCCACCGGGCTCGCCCGTCATGTACTACGTCCACGAGTCTCGTGGCGTCTCCCTCAAGCTGCTCACGGTCACCTTCGCCAACCGATTTGACGCGTACGCCCTCCTCGGTGAGGTCTTCTGGTGCGGCTGCGAGTCAATCTTCTTCACCACCTACAACGTCTTCACCGATTGCGACGCTGGTGAAGACGGTGGTGCGGCGCAGGTGGTGCGGCCAAGATGTGTTCTCGTCAAGCTCGTCACATTTTTTTAGCTTTACGTTTTCATTTT
This sequence comes from Lolium multiflorum, assembly GCA_030979885.1. NCBI lineage: Eukaryota > Viridiplantae > Streptophyta > Magnoliopsida > Poales > Poaceae > Lolium > Lolium multiflorum. The sequence goes on along the minus strand of CM061748.1, from coordinate 303,230,685 downwards.
CTATGTGGTTCCGTGTCGAGTCGTGTCAAGTCTTGTGTCACTCAACTTATCTATCTAGGGTACCCATCTATCTATCTATCTATCTAGGGTACCCATCTACCTATCTAAGTTATTTCTGTGTAATGGTGGAACTAAGCATCTTATGTATCGAATTTATCTAAGTTATTTTACGTGATGATCTGGCTACCAATATTTGCATCTCATATATCTTAGTTTTCTATGATTTCGATGTAATATATCAAGGGTGTATGAATCATGAAATCACAAACATGGATCCAAGTATGAACTTTGATGTAATATAAGTAGTGTACCCATATAAGTATGAAACAAAAAATCACAAACACGCAATGCTTGAAATCAGATAAATGCACCCTTTTTCCCTCGCAAAAATAGAAAGATGCACCCTTTTTTGTTTGATTATGTTTCCAACCTAAACCACAAACATGTAATGCTTGAAATAACAAAGACGCACCCTTTTTTTGGTTAAGCAGCGTGCATAAACACAAAGAACAAACATATGCGTCCTTACACCATAAACCAAGTCACGAACTATAACTAACTATAGCTAGATGTATTCCTTTCGCTTTTCAATATCTTTCCATCCACTCCACTGGTTACTAGAGCAATCCTTCACGCTACCAAACAAAGCGGTCTTGGGTTCGAGTCTCAGCCGCACCCTTTTTTGTTTGTTCATTTTCACCATTTTTTTAAACACCCTTCTCATCTGCCCAAAGCCAAACCTTTGCCACTAGCGAATTTTGATCAGATTTATTTATTTCAAGCTTGCAAATTCAAGCTTACAAGTTCATACAATTTGAAGCTTACAAATTCATCACAAATTCATGACAAAGTCATGTCTTTCCATACAATGTCAACATTAAACCTAGTGCGATGACAATACCACCTACAAATGCACAAATGTAATTCCAAATTTTTGATTGATCTTCGAGCTCTCTAATCTTATGGTTCATCCTCCTTAGCTCAAAAGCTACCTCTCTGTCAATGCATGCTCTGCCCTCCGTCTCTTCTGCACTAGCTATCGCGGCGACCCGTGTCGTTTGTGGCAAGATGGGCAACCATTCTTCGTGCTCATCTAGCAGCTGATTCATCAGCGTCTGGACCAAAACATCGACCCAAACGAAGAAGCATTTTATCTGCAAGCACACGAAAGAGATCAACCACATTTAGCACAAACTACGCACAAAATATTGAAATTTCCACTATTCTTACCCCTTTCTCGCTGCTGCACACGTAGAACAGACGATTGGTGTTCTTCGGTGTGCGTGAAATCCTCCGATCAACGGCCGCCCGGCACCGCTGACAAAGGAGGATCGGCATCTCCATGCGCACCGGAAGCTCGAACCGAGAGGTGGCACGGGAGCTAGAAGAAGACATGGATATAGGTGGCGCGGGATCTGAACCGTGAGGTGCTTCTGGCGGACGGCTGCGCCCTCCGCAGCTCCCGCCGTCGGCGGCGCTCCCCGTCAACAAGGCCCTCTCAGTCGCCCGCGCCGCACCTCTGCGAGGGGCCGTCTCCAACCCCGTCGATTTCTGATCACCGCTGCGAGCTCTGCCGCGCGTTCAGGGATTTTAAATGGGATTGAGCTCCAACGGTTGCCTTGTGGGTCCCACGTGAACCGGTCAGCAACGGTCCTCTTTTCAAACGCGTCTCCGCCTGGTTCCACCTAAAATAGCCGAGTCAAGGATGTTGACCTGAATGAAACGGCAGACTCACGGAACGAGTCGTTGCACACAGACTAGTGGCAAAACTGAGCACCATTCTGCTCTAGTGGCAAAACGGAGCACCATTCTGCTCTAGTGGCAAAACTGAATGTTGCGCTGTGTGTAGTGGCACCAATAATTAACCCGTTATTTAATAAGGGAGATAGTATGTCGATAATATATGTATCATATCTAGGCAAGTACAATAGCTTCATCGACTGCTCTCATATATAGGCACATAGCTAGTCTTTTTTTTCCCTCGGATTCAAAACTGAGCAGATAATGACTGGTCGTGGATTTGAATGTGGATAAGTCAGACCATAGATTTGAATCCAAAACAGAGTGGACTCGGCCCAAAACCAAAAATAGTTGGATACATACTCATATGCAAAGAATCATATTTGTAGCAGTACTTACTCAAGGAAATTGCACATTTGCCATACTATTTTGTTTTTGCACTTTGCATATTTGCCACAGCATGTGTCACTGACATGTGGTGTTCTAGGGAAAATATATGCAATAAAAAATGTAAAGTGTGGCAAATGTGCAAATATTTCCTTACCTCAGGGAAACCTTTTAGCTACGCAATAGTCGTTTAGTTAATAAATAGTGACATGATTTAGAGCAAAATCCAAGCATTGACGAGATGCTATAAATATAAACTGAATATAGCAATCAATTGTTTGGTGCTAGAATTCATAGATAGACATGCTCATAATGTGGACACAGTAATTTAATAACAACTAACTACGCCTATAACTGACCCTGTCTTTGTCTCGAAAATTGGATACTCTGGTTCGAAATCCTAATTATTTTTCATGTAATCCATACATTACATGCTATTTACAATACCATATCGTACACCGTAGCTGGAAGTCACTTCAGAATAAGATATCTTTAACCGATAGGTTCTCTAAAATGGGATATGGGTTCTTTAAACCGTGTCAGAGCCTGATTTGGTGAGAAATTTTTCATATCCGTTTACGCCTCTATTAACACGTACACCATCTGCCACCAAAAGAAAATCTGGAGCTTGATCCTAGTGGAGTAGTGGGCCGAGAATGCAACCAACAAATTAATAAGCATTTCAATCTCGCCATGATGACTGTTCAAAAGAAAATTTATTCATAGGTTAAAAGAAAAACGAAATTGCTTCACACACGACACATGACGTCCGATCTTTGTACGACATTTCTTCTGCCTGGTGCTGGTAGTTACGGCTCTGTTCTAAACTGCCAAATATTCTCTCCGCTGCCAAGTCCAACCCAAACCTCTGCATTTCGAGGACGTCGCTGCCCAGCCGTGTTATCTAAACCTGCCCCCAAACTTATTTTTATATTGAATTACTTTTTTTGCATTTTCTTTTAGTAGAGATGAGAAACATTACACAAACTAATACATAGTTTGGAACATGATTTTACACAAACTAATACATATTTAAAACATTGCAAAATGAGAAAACCCAGCCTCGTCGATTTCGTATGATAACTGCCAAGAAAGAACACTCTTAGTCACCCAAATTGGAAAATCCAGCTGCCAATGATAGCCTTGTTGTTTCTATGTAGGGAGAACATACAGAAACTTCTGTAGCCATTTTCGCTGTGAATAAAGAACACTCGGCGTGTTCAATCGTCGTCATCTTCGTCGTCGCTACCTCGGCCTCAACCAGCCACGAAATGGCCCTCGACTCTTGAGATGGTGGCGGCTAGGGTTGGGGAGAGAGGCGCTAGGGTTTGTGTGTGAGGGATGATGCGAGAGCGCCCCTTTTGTAGGCCGGAGGGAGGCGAGGGAGCGGTGACGCGCATTAACGCCAGCACGGAGAGCTAGGCGTACGTGTCGCTGCGCCTCTGTGGAAACTGCACCGTCGTTGTGCGCTAATAACATTCGTCGCGGGGTAAGCAACGGTTGGGCGTCGTTCGTGTGTCAATGACGCATCGGGCCCGCCACTTCCCGTCTCGCTTCTCGCTCTGTCTGGCGCGTCCGGAGTGAACCCCTATGGAGCAGATGGCCTCGTATGGCCGCCAGGCTGAGCAGTTGGAGGCGGGCACAACGGCCATGGCGAATACAACAAATACGGATACGCGGCGCATCCGCCCAGACGTTCAAGTACCTCAGCGTCTTCGCCCGCATCGAGAAGTGCGAGAAGTGGAAGGAGGTGTGCTAATGGCGAATACCGGGGTGCGACTGGAAAAATGTTGCCCCCACACTCTTTTTACATCCAATCCAGCGTTTGTTATATCCGAATTTTGCCCGAAAGCCTCAAACGGCTGGAGATGCTCTAACAGAGATCACCTCGAAGGCTCCAGGTGTAGCAATGGCTACTACGGCGTCCCAGAATTAGCCAAAGGGTAAGGGAAAAAGAAATGAAAAGAATACTGTTATTTAAGAGGTGGGGTCTACCAAAGCCCCGCGTGGAGTAAAGCTCCCGACCACGATCGTACAAGAATCGGATGAAGGTTGTCGTATGTATAGCAGCGCCGAAAGAAAAATGGAAACTTCGTTGTGGTGAAGCTAAAAAAAAACCCAATGTAGGTTAAAGCAACATAGATGAAATACATCTAAAAAACAAAAAAAAAAACAATGTTAATTTAATTTTTCGCTCATTTAGTAAGCTGAAAAATATACCACTAGTGGAGTACTAGCTTTTCTGTCCGCTGGTGCGTTTCTCTGGAATCGAAAAAATAAGCTTGATACTGCTAAAGAGCACCAAAGAGAAAAAAAGAATGGAGCGGCGGCAGAACCATACGCTGGTGCGAGTCGTCGGCTCTGGGCGGTTGCCGGCGGAGGCCGGCAGAGGGGTCGCCACTCGCAGGCCAGTAGGCCTCTTCTAACTTCTTCCCGAGGAGTTTCATGCTCACTGGGGACTGTGATGGGAATCAATGGTGAGCGCCTCCCTAGGACTCGATAATTTTTTTTGATAGATTAGATGCACAAGTTCCTTAGTTCGATCTGGGTTCTTGGCCGTGCAGGCCAGCTGTTGAATGAAATGCTCAAGCGAGTTCAGATCGAGCAGACGAGCTGTTCGATGAAAGGCTCAAGTGAGTTTTAGCCCACTGAGGTAGTTTTCCATTTTTCTCCCACTCTCCAAATTTCCACTGCCTGGATACCTGCGGTGAGACTGCTTCCACCAGACCTGTTCGTGGGCAATGTGGCATCTCCATGCCCCGGATGACATGGTGCGACCCAGCGAACAACATATTGACCGGCCGTGCTTCCAGTCCACGAAAATAAATATAAACAGAAGATTGTCACATCACTGATTATTCAACGCTCGTTTCCTCTTGCTTTCTGATTAACGAGAGCGATGTTTCCTGACCCAGTTAGCCCATCCCCTACGGCATATGCTTTTCAATCTGCAATAAGTAGGCATCTTTTCCTTCCATGTACCAAAGATTATGCCACAAGATCAGTGGTGTTGTTGTTTTCCTCCGTTCCTTCCAGCAAAACAAAGATAGGCACCAGTATTGTGGCCTTCACACTCCAGCTTTTAGTGGCCACATTAGCAGCTCCAGTAGCCTTGCCCGGTTTCCCAGAAAACCAAAGATACCTTCGCTGGTAGTCTCAGCAAGAGTAGCTATCCTTAATTCTCCAATTAGTATGTTCTGAGATGATGATTTTGATCTCTTCTTCCCGTCGAGGGCTGGTTGGCGCCGCTGGAGTACTCATGTTTCAGCTTCTGGTGGCGGCAGCACTGGCAGCTAGCCCAATAGCTTTGCCTGGCTGCCCGGAAACCTGTGGCGACATTGCCGTGCCATACCCTTTCGGCATCGGCCAAGGCTGCTTCCACGAGGGCTTTAATCTCACCTGCCAGAAGCAGCACAGGACGAAGCTGCTCTTAGGTGATGGCACAGAGGTGCTTGGTATCTCTTTGCCTAACGGCACCGTGCGGATTGATAGCAATGTTTTCCAATCAGCCTCTGCTAACTTCGACGGCACATGGTCCGGGCCACCAGCAACCAGCCCTTTCACGGTGTCAAGTAGATACAACTGGTTTGTGGCCTACGGGTGTAACATCGTCGCCCAGCTCATTCCATATGGAACCGCTGTCGGGAACGTCAGCACCTGCGCCTCCATGTGTTTGGACAGCGTGGAGTATGCCAAGAGCCATAAGGTCCACCACGTGGCGGCCGCGGGGCGCGCAGGGGACGAAGACCCTTTTATGCATGGCTGGTATTACCACCCGCGACAAAAGGCCTTCTACGTGGCGCGGCGCACAGCGCTACCTTTAGGGTTTGAGGGTGCGGCCCCCCCCCACCGACCGCCTGTTATTTCATTTTTTTCGTTCGAAAATGAAAGTTGCATATATTTGTGCGCTACTAGGTTGTACACATTCATTCATTATATATATATATATAGATCGATCAAACAAATATTAGACAGAAGTCGATTCCCCTTACACATATTCGTAGGTTCCCTACAATATACATGGAGCTCACGATCGACAAGCGGTACTAACGACCCGTCTATTTGGAGGTAGAACAACTATCTGGACTAAACAAGCCTTTGTTGTTTGTGCTTCTCCTAACCAAGCCAGTTCCTTCGCGATTCCTAGTGCGTGTTCCTTTGGTTGGAGTCTGTCCCGTATGAAAAGTCGACCTATATATGAAAATGAGATGAGTATGACTATGTCAGTCTTGATAACGAAATATTGATGATAATAAATAAAGTTGTGAATGTTATTACTTACGTTGAATTTATTATTGTTGTGCTTCTCGGTGGTTAACATGCGAATGGACTAGCGCAAGCGTAGTATCCACATAGATTCGTCCTTTGTGGCTGCTGGGCGCACCAGGAGTAAATGTTAGCTTCTTTGTAAAGGTAATGTCCTTATGAACATTCTTCAAAGCTTGCCAAGCCCTGCCGGGCAAAAGAATGATTGAATGAGTGGATAATTAATTGATATCTCACGAAAGATAAAGCGCAGCGATGAAGGAAATTACACTTGGAGCAACTTCTGCAAGTCCTGGAACCCGTCCAGGCCTCTACTCAGTGGGTCTCTTACTTCAACTATTCCCTTATCGAGTTGAATGTCTAGTAGAATCCAGTGGGAAGTTGCACATGTTATGCATATACGTCGGGAATTACACTTAACATCGAGTAGAAAAATTGAATGTGCATAAAAGATCATTAAGACTCTCGCTCGTAGTTGTAAGGAAACAATATTGAATCACGAAATATTGCTTTGTAAAAACCTTAGTAAGTTTCAAAACAACGGTTTATGCTTCATAGTTTTCAACATGTATTTTATAAGGTCAACAAACCCAGTATTGATAATATTATTACTTTTGCATTCACTGATCTTCAGTCTGCATAAGAGAACACATAAGATATAATGAGTATATGCAATGAAAACAAACATGAACCGAATGAAAATGAACTTATATGTAGTTAACAACTTACAAGCAATAGCAACTCATGAGAGATTTGTCGAGAGCTTCTAGATTGAATAACTGCCAGAGTTCATTCATCTCAATATGGATCTCCTCCTTTCGGTAGTAATATTCCCATGGTATACTCGCCACAATGTACATTATGTTCTCCTTGCATGCATCGGGTACCAACTGATGCAAATTCCGCATATGCGTTGGCAGTTTATGCAGCCGCTCTCTGCTGACCAAGTCGGCCCCGTAGACAAATTTAGGAGCTATATCAGCAGTGGGTAGTGCAGCATCTGCGGCACCAAACAATTCCTCCACGGTAACTCCACATTGAGCCGCTAGAGTTGCAGCTTCTTCCATATTGACATCACCACCATGTTCCTCGTACACCTTGGGAACATTAAACACTTTGAGTGCTGGGATCGATTGTTTGGGCTGAGCACCTTTCTCTTTTTGCCTTTTGTCGTTTGCTTGGCCTTGAGGGGTGCACTTGTTGAACTTGACCTTTTCTCATCTGCACTTCTAGCTGATGATTTGCTCGTGCCAGCAATGTCCTTCTCCTTGGCCTTTTCATCCTTTTTTTGGTCAATTACCTTCGCAAGAGTGCGTGTATAGTCATCCTTCTTCTTGTAGCTTTCATCTTGCGATGGTGTATTCGAGAAAACTAGTAGCATATTCTATTTGCTTCTCTATGTATGTGTCGCTGGAGGTTTTGGCTTATGGAAATGATCATAGTTGTGTTCCATAGCAATGACCGCATTTCCTCGCCAGTAAGATCCCAAGGACGGGGGGAGGAACCTTTGGTACTTTTGGGAAGGGCGACATCTTGCGGACCGCCGGCCGTGAGCAACAGAGTGAGTGCATGGGGAAGACAATGTCGGACGGCGGCGTTGGAGATGGAGATGGACTACCGATGTCGTGGTCGCAAACTCATGGGGTGATGGTGGCGACATGTGATCGGTAGGAGGAGGTGATGGTGGCATGCGATCACATTTGGAGGAGGTGATGGTGACCTGCGGGACGATCGGTACTAGGTGCTGACACAGCGACACGATGTTCTTTTCCCAGAGAGAATGATTTCTCCAGCCACCTCTACGGGTGTAAGCCCCATCCACCTCCCGAGGATATGGAGCTCCAATGTCTCCCACGACGGGACAACTGAACCCACCCCGACACGAGCATAGCCAGATGGAATCTCATTGCCATGCCATGTTGTCGGCTCACCTTCAGGTCCAAATGCCGGTAAGACATAGCCGGCCGCCACCTTAACAGAAACCTTCCTGAACACCTCATGGAGATCACAAGGTGTTGTCTCCTTGATTCCATCCAAGGGGTCGCCCGGGACAGCATCTATCATCATCGCCCAGGTGTGGGAGGACCTCCCGTCGGCCACGGCTGGCTGTCTCGTCGGCTGAGATATTTGAGCGGTATCTGGCCCGGGGCGTCCTTTTGGATTCATTTATCTCCAGCTCGCTGCTTCCTTCAGAAGCTCCGGCTAGCTGTGGTCATTAAGTGTTGGAACTCGGCCATCCAGGTCATTACACCTCCGGTGGCGTTGTTTAATCGCTCGGCTTATAAGTCTCACGCGTCGGCCGACCCAAGCGACCACGGAACACTAGGGCGAAGCCTGCGTTCGTCCTCATTCTCGGGATTACCGAGGACAAGCGTCAGCGAGTCTTTCTCTCTATCGGGAGCAAACTTTAGTTTTCCACCTAATGATTTTGCAAACCATTTTTCCTGGGTACCCTAACCCTGGTGTCACTTTCAACAATGTTCCACTGTCTTCGTGTCATACTCACGGCCATGCGCCGAGGAACCAATTTCGAGCCCTTATGTCCCATCCTTCGCGTGGGTTGCAGGTGATCCGTTCGGCTCGTCTCAGCCTCTTGTACATCGTAGGCATGGCTCTTGGTAGCCCACACTCGCCCAGGTATGATGGTGATATTTCTTCTCGCTTGCATTCTTCTTGCAGTTCACAGGTTCACAGCCTCCTCTGATTCTTTGTACCTCACAAATTCTTCCCAGTTATGCTCCTGCTTCGCTAGGTAGTTCTCGAATAATGGAGGCTTCTTGTCTTTCTTATAATTTTTCCATAACTGGTTCTTATACGCCCGGAAAAGTTCCCCCATCTTCTTAAGAGCCCATTTCTTCACTAGCGCCCTTTGCTTAGCATTCTCAGACTCCGATCCCAAATCTGGCAAAGTGAAATGTGCCATGAGGTCTCTGAAAAGTGTGTGTCTTTGTACCTATCGGCAACCTGATTTTCGGACACATTCTTCGTCTTGTTCCATTCTCTGACAGTGATCGGGACACGATCTCTAACCACAACTCCGCCTTGATTTTTTGAACTTCACTCTGACATTCTCGGGTACCACTTGGGATCGGCTTCCAGTGATATAGCTTCAATTGTGAAGTGGTCTTTTTTGGTCAACTTCTTTGGCGGGCCTCGTTTCTCTATCTTATCTTCGGAGGCCTAAGAGAATACATATAGAATTGCATTAATGCCTCACATACTAATGCCTCTGTCCTTATGTACATATAGAGTCCATTAATACCTCGTCCGGAGCCGTCGTCGGCTATAGTCGCGGGGAGCCGTCGGCTTCTCCCCGTCTCGGAAGCCAAATCGGCTTCTCCATCCGAGGCCAGTCGGGTTCTCCATGGCCGAGCCCAGTCGGCTTCTCCATCCGCAGGCCGCTCGGTCGGCTTCGTACCATCGCGGATTATGTCGCGAATATCTGTTCCAGGTCCGGGTTCGAATTGATCCATTGTTTTCTGCAAAAAATTAAATCGATAAGTAAATGTTCAAACACAAACCAAACCCTAACCCTAATCAAACACAAACCAAACCCTAACCCTAATCAGCGACACGTGTTTGCGAGAGGGAGAGGGGTGTCGGCGACGCGTGTTTGCGAGAGGGAGAGGGTCTCGGCGGCGCGTGTTTGCGAGAGGGAGAGGGGTGTCGGCGCGTGTTTGCGAGAGGGAGAGGGTCTCGGCGGCGCGTGTTTGCGAGAGGGAGAGGGGTGTCGGCGCGTGTTTGCGAGATGGAGAGTGCGCGTGTTTGCGAGAGGGAGGGTGTCGGCGGCGCGTGTTTGCGAGAGGGAGAGGTGTCGGCGCGTGTTCTGAAAGGAAGGTGTCAGCGGCCAGTTTCTACGAGGGAGGAGTCGGCAATCGATTGTTCTGAAGGAGTCTCAGCGGTGTTCTGCGAAGGGGGTGTAAACTACAAATTTGAACTAACTAATTACAACAAAAATAAACTAACTAATTACAACAAAATACTTACAAAAATAAACTAACTAATTACATACTAATTACAAAAATAAACTAACTAACTAATTACAACAAAATGTCTATATACAACAAAATTTAAACTACAAATTTGAACTAACTAATTACAACAAAAATAAACTAACTAATTACAACAAAATACTTACAAAAATGAACTAACTAATTACATACTAAAATGTCTATATACAAAAATGAACTAACTAATTACATACTAATTATCTAACTAATAACTAATTACTAAAATGCCTATATACAAAAATAAACTAACTAATAACTAATTACAAAAATGAACTAACTAATTATACTAATTATCTAACTAAGAAAAAAAAATTAAAAAAAAAGAGGGCCGGCCGGGGGCGCCGGCGCCGGCGCCTGCGCACATGGCGGCCGGTTTGTACCTGCGGATCGAGGGGGCGCGGCGGCGCGGCGGCGGGGCCGGCACGGGCACAGGGCGGCGGCGGCGGGCGCGCGGCACGGCGGCAATCGACGGCGCGGGCGGCACGCGCGGCGGCAATCGACGGCGGCAGAGGGCGCGGGCGGCAGAGGGCACGCGCGGCAGAGGGAGCTCGAGGAGGCCTACGGCGGCGACGGCGCGGCAGAGGAGATCGACGGCGGCGGCCTCGGGAGTCGCGGGTGGGGAACTCACTTGGCGCGTGAAATGTTTATACCTACCCCCTTTTTGTCGCGGGTGGGGAAGCGACCGCGACAAAAGACTTCTTTGTCGGGTCAAGCCCCCGCACCGCGACAAAAGAGGTCTTTATCGCGGGCCGTGGCTGCGGCCGCGACAAAAGAGGTGGGAGGGGAGCGGCGATCCGCGTGAAAGCGCATCCAACGGCTCCGGCCGTTTGAATCCAACGGCTTGGAGCCGTTGGACGCGCTTGGAGCGTCGTTTTGTTTTGTTTTTTGTTTTGTTTTTGTTTTTCTGTTTTAAATAAAAACTATTATTTCAATAACTTTTAAATGGTAACTCAAAAAGAAAAGTGTTATATATGAAAATTGATCAGAAAAATCCAATGAACATGAATATGACATCCATAGAACTATTTGCATCTCGCATATATAAATGCTGACACGTGCCTCGCCCCGCCGACGCCGCGTGCGACGTGTGTACCGACGACCACGTGGCTCGCCGCCGACCTTGGCGTGCGACGTGTAGCCACCCGGCGACACGTGGCTCACCCCGCAAGCCGCGTGCGGCGTGTAGCACGGCCCGACACGTGCTTTCCTTGTAGAGCAGCCCGTCGTGCGACGTTTAGCCACGGCCCGACCGTGGCTCACCCGCAAACCCAGCCAGGCGTGCGACGTTCTAACCACGGCGACACGTGCCTCGCCCGCCAAACGCGGCGTACGACGTGTAGCCACCGCTTCCACGTGCCTCGCCGCCGCCGCCGGCGTGCGACGTGTAGCCACGGCCGACCGTGCCATGCCCGCGTGCGCCATATAGAGCGACGAGTGCGGGCGCAACCACCCGTCGCCACCGCCTCCCGCTCATTCATCTGGGATGCCTGCCATATCGTCGGGCGTCGTTCCAGTGGCGTTCGAGTGCATCGACGACCAGTTCATCGCCGGGAATGCGCCAGCCCGTGCTTAGCCTCGCCTAAACACGTACAACACCCAGCCCAGGAAAAGGCGCGCGCGCTTGCAACAGCGGCGGCGTGGCGCTTCGGCGGCCGAGGCACGACATGAACTTCCGGATGTTGAATCGCTGGGAGGCGGAGTTTCCTCGCGCCCGCCGCCGTGCCTCGTCCCACCGGCGAGGGCCCAGTCACGGCATCGCCGGGTGCGGCGCCGGATCGCCATCGGCAGAGCGCGACGAGCGGGTTGATGCGCCGGTGGAGGGCGCGGTCCCCGGCGCGTTCTTTGCTAACCTTAGGACACAACGCAGGTCCAACAGGCGCCACCGTCCGGCCGCCTTGGGCTCGAGAACTCGGAGCACAACTTGGGCCGCGACCCTCGGTGGGATGACCTTTGGACGGAGACAACCTCCCGAGTAGAGACTAGACTAGTAATTTATCTATTTTATTGTAATAAAATCGTTGTCGGTTCTATTAGTTTAAATTTAGTTTATAAAGTCGTTGTCGGTTGTTTTTGTTCAATAAGTGTTGACACGAATTTATTCGACCGAACTGAAATTAAAGTACAGAGCTCAATTGAAAATAAGATACATGGCAGTCGAATGTTGGAGCCATTCAATCATAGTCGTGCCTAGTCCTATACACGTCGCCACTGTAGTCATCAAAGTCGCCGACGTCATCGTCGCTAGCATCGGGTCGCGGTTGTCGAACCCGGCGGATGACACGCGTGGGGGATTGAGGGTAGCGCGGCGGGGCACGATAGCCGGCGCTCGAGAGTCCGTGGCGCCCACATCCGACGGCGGCCTGGTTGAAGTTCGAAGGAGCGGGCCGTCCTCCTGCTGCAACGCCCTCTCACGCCGATTGATGAAAAGCATCCCAAGTCGGGCTGTAGTCGGGGATGCCAGGGGATTCCTCCGGCTTCGGCGTGAGCTCGAAATAGTGGTTCGTGATGGCCATCTCGCGTGGCACACCTACAGGATAGGGAGGGACGGTACGCCTCAAGCGCTCGCAACACGGGTCGGAGCGCGGTCCGGCGGGCAGGGGTAAGTTCGAGGCGCAAAGCTCCGCCTCCGGGGTGTTAGACATACGATGGAAGCCATGGGAGAGAGTGATGAGGTTTGCAGATATGAGGCCAAGCCTACATATATATAGTGGAAAAATGGCGGGAATGCGGGAATAGGCGGGGACGAAGTGGCGCGCGAAACTTTCATCCCGGGTGGAGGCTCAAACCGCGACAAAAGACTGGGGAGGCTTATCTAGGAGGGCCTTTTGTCACGGTTGGTGGCTACAACCGCGACTAAAGATGTCGGCAGGATAATAAGGATGTGTCGGTAACCTTTTGTCACGGTTGGTGGCTGCAACCGCGACAAAGCTGTCGGGAGGATAAGGATGTGTCGGTAACCTTTTGTCACGGTTGGTGGCTACAACGCGACTAAAGGTGTCGGCAGGATAAGGACGCGTGGGTGGACGCAGCGCTGTTCGATGAGATAAAGCATGTAGCGCACGACGGCCTGTCGAGGAACAAGACAAGTAGAAGCGGTGCCGTGCCTGTAAAAGGAGCATCGATACGCCTTGCTTCTCAACAAGCCAAGCACAGTTTAATCTTCATTATTACATAAATGTAGAGATTGTCTTGGGAACTATATATGAAGAATACATTATTACATCGCCATCTAGTGTTGTGATCTTCTACGCCGTAGCCATGGAGAATCTTCATCATTTAGCAAGATGCTTGGGTCAATTTTCATCGTGAAGGGCGGAATTTCTTTAAACTTATTATAATCTTCTGTCTGTCTTGTCATCCACTCCCACGCTGTTTCTTTTCCCGAAAGAACTATGTGCGCTTTGGCTCCTCGATTGATGTATTCTTTTGTTGATTTCTTTTCTTGATTTGCTAGACATGTCCTTCACGTAGAAAACTTGAGCCACCTCGTGGCTAGGACAAAAGGCTGTCCAGTGCAAGATTGTTGGGATCCACTGTTATCTACCGTACTTATCGTCAATATGTATAGCAATGACTTCCCATTTGCACCGAAACAAAGGGACCTTAAAAGTGGGACCATAGTCAAGTTCCCATCACTCCTCTATGTATCCATAATATGTGGTGGTCTGCCCATTCTCGTGCATCGAAGCGGACACCACTGTTTTGGTTGGTGCTCTTTTTATCTTGGTCGATCGTAAAATGTATTCCCATTTATCTCGTACCTTTGGAATGTACATATGTTTGAAGATGGTAACCTGGCCAACAAGTACAGCTGCTCCACAACAGATGGGTCATTAATGAGATGTCTTTGCAACCAACTGCCGAAGGTATTCATGTGTTGACGTGTAATCAAGGACTGGGGCTGGGTTTATTTCTCGTAAAACATTCTTATGTTTCTCGATGTACGGAGCCACCAAGCTTGTATAGAACTGTAGTGCGCTTGATTGAAAGAAATCTTGTCCCTCCACACCGTTGCTTTCCTTCCTAGTGTGCCTTTTCCAGTCAGCCTCCCCTCATACCGAGATTCAGAACACCAATCGGCTTAAGGTCAGGAAGAAAGTCAACACAAAACTCAATGACCTCCTCAGCCGTAGCCCTTTGAGATACTTCCTTCCGGCCTAGCTCGGTTATGAACATATTTCTTTAAGACTCCCATGAACCTCTCGAAGGGGAACATATTGTGTAGAAATACAGGACCGAGAATTCTAATCTCTTCAACTAGGTGAACGAGGAGGTGCGTCATAATATTGAAGAAAGATGGTGGGAACAACAACTCGAAGCTGACAAGACATTGGACCACATCTTCCTGTAACCTGAAAGTTTCGGATCCATTACCTTACGAGAAATTGCGTTCAGGAATGCACATATCTTCACAATGGCTAGTCGAACATTTTCGGTAGAAGTCCCCTCAATGCAATCGGAAGCAATTGTGTCATAAGCACGTGAGTCATGGGACTTCAGGTTCGAATTTTTTCTCCTTCATATTTACTATCCCCTTTATATTCGACGAGAAACCAGACGGAACCTTGATACTGAATAGGGCTTCAAAAAAGATCTCCTTCTCTTGTTTGGTAAGAGCATACTGGCAGCCCTACAAACGCCCTGGATGATTGCCGTTTCGTCCTTTATGAAGTTCCTGGTCCTCCCGTGCTTCGTTGTATCTTTTGTCTTTCCATACACGCCTAGAAAACCTAGAATATTCACACAAAGATTCTTGGTCGTGCATCACGTCGATTGCAGAGCGGACTTCCAGGACTTTCCAATATTCTAGCTCCCAGAAAATAGATTTCTTCTTCCACATGGGCGCATGTCCGTCATCGTCTTTCGGAACAGGTCGACTGCCTGGACCCTTTCCAAAGATAACATTTAAATCCTTGACCATGTCAAATATATCGGCACCACTACGGGGGACAGGCTTCGGACGGCGGTCTGCCTCGCCATCGAAATGCTTGCCTTTTTTCCTTAAGGATGCTTGCGCGAAGGAAACGACGATTGAACGGGTACACAACTTTTCTGCTTTTTCCCAAATATTTACTTTCAGTCTCATCTAAACATGTGTGCATGCATTGTATCCTTTGTTCGTCTGTCCTGAAATGTAAGAGCAGGCCAATCATTGATGGTTACGAATAGCTCGTAGGTCAAATTCTTGCTCCGTGTGCTCATCCCACACACGTACACCGGTTTGGCCCACAACTCCAAAAGTTCATCGACTAATGGCCTTAGGTACACATCAATGTCGTTGCCGGTTGCTTTGGGCCTTGGATAAGCACCGGCATCATAATGAACTTCCGCTTCATGCACAACCAAGGAGGAAGGTTGTAGATACATAGAGTCACGGGCCAGTGGTAGCTCTGCTCCAAAAAGGATTCATGCCATCGTACTTAGACCAAAGTATAAGTTCCTTGCCTCACCTGCAAAATCCGGGAACTCTCTCCCGATGTTTCTCCACTGCCGACCATCAGCGGGGTGCCTCAACATCGCGTCTTTCTTACGTTCTTCCATGTGCCATCGCAACAACTTGGCATGCTCTTTGTTTCAACAAACGTTTCAACCGTGGTATTATTGGAGCATACCACATCACCTTCGCAGGAACCCTCTTCTGGGTGGCTCGCCCTCAACATCACCAGGGTCATCTTTTGATCTTATACCGCAATGCACCACATATCGGGCATTTATTCAAATTCTCGTTTCTCACCGCGGTAGAGGATACGGTCATTAATGCATGCATGTATCTTCGCACATCTAATCCTAGAGGGACAAGCTTTTGCTTCATATGTCTGACGGGCAATTCATTATTTCTTGGAAACAGCTTCTTTAATATTATCATCAATTTCTCAAATCCCGAGTCAGTCACACCGACCTCTGCCTTCCATTTCAGCAATTCCAATATGCTACCCAGCTTTCTATGCCCATCTTCACAACCTGGGTACAACAATTTGTGGTGGTCCTCTAACATCTTGTCGAACGCAACCTCTCCTTATCCGTGTCACAGTCTCTTCTTGCATCGAAATGGCCCGACGATCATCATCAACAGGATCATCTGATGCCTGTTCTTCACCTCCTTCTTCTTCATTGTCGTCCATTGCGGTATCAAAGCATTCAGAGAACATAGATCGATAATACTTCTCATCATTATCTTCTTCCTCATCGCCGTCTTCCATCATAACCCCTTCTTCTCCGTGCTTGGTCCAAACATTATAACTGGACATGAACCCAAACCGAAGCAGTGGCTCTTAATATCTCTTGAGCAAGAGTAATCCTTCTCGTTCTTACATTTTAGACATGGACAGCACATAAAACCTTGCTTCGACTTGTTGGCCTCGGCCACAAGCAGGAAAGAATTCACGCCTCTCTGAAAGCGGGAGCACATCGGTTACCGTACATCCATGGATGACTCATCCGCATCATAAGTACAATTATATATGTATCAGATGCAATCACCTTGCTAAAATTAGTATTGTACGGACTATGCATATATATATAGTCGAGAAAATAGTTGCTAACCTTTTTGGATCAAAAAGAGGAGAAATCTTATCAAATAAACCAAGTGGCATCCCTCTCACAAGCATTCCATCAAACACCTCTTGTGCACATGTAGAAAAAATGAGCTAGCATACACCTCCACCTTCACCAAGGAAAAAATGAGGTGGGGGTGGCTGGCTGCTTCTATATATAGGGCGGGGACATTTTGTCGCGGGCCGTATTACGACCCGCGACAAAAGGGGTGGCCACGTCGCTCCTACCCCTTTTGTCGCGGGTCGTAATACGGCCCGCGACAAAAGGCCGCGACAAAAGCCTCCGCGCGCTCCACATGGTTTCGGGGCGACGTGGCCAGGCCATTTGTCGCGGGTGCAGGCGCGCCCGCGACAAAAGGCTCCCACGGAAGCCCTGTTTTCCACTAGTGTACGGGTGTAACATCGTTGCCCAGCTCATTCCATATGGAACCTCTGTCGGTAACGTCAGCACCTGCGCCTCCATGTGTTTGGACGGCGTGGAGGATGCCAAGAGCCCAATGTGTTCAGGCATTGGCAGTTGTCGCGCGCCCATACCCTGGGATCTAACTTCATATGGTATCCAAGTCACACATATGGCGGTTCAAAAATATACAGTTGGAACTTCTTCGAAACATACAGCTGCATTCATAGTGGATCGGGCCTGGTTCACCATATTTCAGAACAATATTGAGATAGATCCTGTTCCCATGTGTCAACATTGCGGCATTCGTAGTGTTCCGGCAGTTTTAGAGTGGTCATTGCATTCTAATTCAAGATGCCGAAGCTCAAACAGTTTCACCACCTATGGTGTTGATGGCAATCATGGCCGGATACGCTGTAACTGTACCCAAGGATATAAAGGAAATCCATACATTGAGGCTGGATGCCAAGGTATTTCTTTCTGTGTCCTTGCATTCGTCATAATATGGCCACATCAACTTAGAATGAATTTTAGGCTTGAGCGGTAATTTCTGCCCATAGAATAGTGCATGCAACAAGCGAAAACTATGTTCTTTTGCTGTATGAAACGCCTCCTCTTATCAATTCCTTTGTCCCTACTTCAGATATTGACGAGTGCCAGGAGCCAGATGTTTATCCATGCCTGCACGGAACCTGCACCAATATGCCAGGGACATACCGATGCTCAGCAAAGAAAAGTACCAAGAGTCTCTCAGGTATAAATACAGCGCTCTTACTTGATATGTGGCTTTGCTTAGTTGTAATTAAGGACCACAGAGATATGTTAATTACCTGTTGTGTAGTAGTACTAGACTTATGACTATAGAAAGTGTACTCCTGCATTCTTTGGCTTTGAAATAAGATGTACTAATAGTGAAAGCATCAGTCCATTGACCATTCATAAATGGAAGGCAACACATAAGAACAAAAATAGTACAGAATGTTATGTGCTTCATAATACTAGTAAACAATGTGCCGCTGAAGTGAAACAAAAGTATAGCTGAGTAGTTCCAAACTTTTAGTTGAAAACAGAAGCTTGAATACTTTAAATTCATACGACATATCATGTACTATCCATCCTTTTTTCTCTGCAGGTTTAATCACTGGAATTGCAATTAGTGCTGGTTTTGGCCTACTGTTTTCATTTCTGGGTGTTGCCAAAATCACCAATAAGCTCAAACAACGAAGAGCTAAGAAGTTGAGACAGAAGTTATTTAATAAAAACCATGGACTGCTCCTACAACAGCTAATCTCTTCAAACAAAGATATAGCAGAGAGAACGAGAATTTTCAGCTTGGAAGAGCTAGATCAGGCAACCAACAAATTTGACCATAATCGCGTCCTTGGCGGTGGTGGCCATGGTATGGTGTATAAAGGCATCTTATCTGATCAACATGTTGTGGCCATCAAGAAGGCAAAAATTGTCGTTCAAAGGGAAATTGACCAGTTCATCAATGAGGTTGTCATACTTTCACAAACAAACCATAGGAATGTGGTGAAGCTTTTTGGATGCTGCCTCGAGACAGAAGTTCCTCTACTAGTTTATGAGTTCATATCAAATGGAACTCTCTCTTTTCATCTCCATGGGCAAAGTGAGAATCCTTTGTCATGGAAAGATAGGTTGAGGATTGCTTTAGAAACTGCAAGGGCTATTGCATATCTACACTCTGCTGCTTCCATATCAGTATACCATAGAGATATCAAATGTGCAAACATACTTCTTACTGATACTTTAACAGCAAAAGTATCAGATTTTGGAGCTTCAAGGTCAATGGCAATAGATGAGACAGGAATACTTACAGCTGTCCAAGGAACCTATGGTTACCTTGATCCAGAATACTACTACACTAGTCGGCTCACAGAGAAGAGCGATGTTTACAGCTTTGGTGTGATCCTGGCAGAGCTACTGACAAGGGTGACACCAGTTTTTTCTTCTCATTCATCAGAATGCACAAGCCTAGCATCACATTTTGTGTCACTTGTAAGAGAAAATCGCTTGTTAGATATTCTAGACATACAAATTGTTGAGGAGGGAGGGACTGAAGATGCCAAGGTCGTTGCAAGACTCGCAGAATCATGCTTAAATTTAAAAGGTGAAGAAAGGCCTACAATGAGGCAAGTGGAGACAACACTTGAAGATGTGCAGAACTCAAAAGTCCATCTCAGTTGTCAGATTACAAGAGCGAACCAGAATACTATGAATGGTCAGTCATACAAGGGAAGCAAAGGTGGGGAGGGAACTAGACTGTACAGCTTGGAAAAGGAGTTCATCCAATCATCCGAAATTCCAAGATGATTTGTCAAGTGAAGTGTTGTGCATTATTAGTTTGGATGCTATACTGCAAATCCAAAAGTTATGAAGTCTGAATTATGACAATGTGCGTTTTCCCTATGCTGATGGGCCATGTAGAACCAAGTATGTGAAAGTAAATAAGTGAATTTAATTACAATTTCTACAGTTAAATCATCTAGTTCTTAACAAGGAAGTTCAAAACTTTGCGGGAAATGCATGTTGCCAAGAATGTACATATTGTGCATACTTCACATTCAAGCACCTAATTTCCATCACACACATTTGAATGGCACTGAAGATAGCTACAGACAAACTTGTGAACTGCTTTCTTGCAGGGACTTCTGATTAGAAGGCAATGGTAATTTAGCATTGCGATCAGATGATCAAAATAACATTCGGCAAAACCACTCTAAGGTGTTGCCATCTTGGCAAATCCAGAAAGTGAAGCGATTGCTTCCCCGGTTGTTAAATACAGGCAATCCGGTCTGAAATGATCTTGTGCATTGTTGGCCCGTTGTATTTTCTCCATGACCTCTCCAGTTGGATTCACAAGTACAAGCTGCGAAGGCAGAAAAAAAAAGGTAACTTTGCTGCATAAGTAGACAGCTTGTGAACAAGAAATATGAACTTTTCATATGTATGATTTTGGGTATACCTCTAGACCACGTTTCTCTGTTGTTTTCTTTAGGTCAATGAGGAACGCTATGCCACTTGTGTCAATTGCAGGGACAGCTGAAGAAAAGAACAATACATGATGTGTCAGTGAAAATGGTACTGAAAGTATTGAAGTTATGACAAACATAATCATCATCAAATATGACCATATAATTTTTAAGGAATCACAGAATGGCCTGATCTAATAATTTCTTAGTTCCAGGTAGGAAAATGTACTCTTACAAAGCTATCTGTTACAAACATGCTATCAAATTACTCAGGAAAAAATGCTTTCAGCTACTAGTAGAAAGTTAACACTGAAGTACATCCATACTGTTTACCGAGCTTGAGTTTAAAAAATAAGAATGCTAAACTGTGAAGCGAACGATTTTTCGTGGAATTTACAAACCTGATAGGTCCAAGATTACGAAATGGAGTTCTGTTTGTTTATTCCCTGAAGAACTTTCATCCTCTATCCATCTCTTTGTCCTACAAACGAAAATATTTCAATGCAACTTTTCCACAACTTTGCTTCAGCATTTCGTTTTAGTATTAGCAGTTTTTTTACCTTTCATTCAGGTAGTTGGTGTTTGCAAAGTTTATAGGAGCCTCAACTGTCAGTATCAAGAATCCAGGAACTCTTTGAGCCTCCTTATACTGATGGAGGTTCCGGTAAATATCTGTTCCCTTAATGTTCCCCTGAATCATCATCCTTGGCCTTGTGATTTGCATCAATACCCTAAATATAGATATACCAACCTGCAAATTTGACAATTTCAGTAACCAAGCAATTAAACTAGCAACTTCCTGTACTAAAGAAACAACAATAGATCGGTTTTACAGAACCAGTATTATATTATTATTTTTATGGAATCAGCTTTATATCTCAGCAATAATTATGGTGGTTACCGCAATCGCGAGCCCTTCTTGGACCGAGATGAAGATGACACCAGCAAATGCGCACAAACACACGAGGAAATCCATCTTGTCCATCTTCCAGATGTGGTATGCAGCAGGGAGGTCGATCAGGCCAATGACGGCAGCAATTATGATTGCTCCGAGAACAACATTCGGGGTGTAGACGAACAATGGCATGAGGAACAACAGTGTGACCATGACTGTTAGTGCCATGATCACATTTGACATGGCGGTCTTGCAGCCGGCATTGTGGTTCACAGCAGAACGAGAAAATGCTCCTGATGAAAATGAGCGAGATCTATTTTAGAAAGGAATGCAAGAAAACACTGAATGTTTATTTTAGTCCAGAAATGTAGCTTGCCTGTTGTCACGTAGCAAGATGTACATGAGCCTACAACGTTCATCAACCCAATGGCCATCATCTCTTTGTTGCCGTCCACCTGGTAGTCCTTGAGTGAAGCAAACGTCCTACCAACTGCTACTCCCTCCTGTCAGGGTGAAATTCAGGGCACATATCAGATCATTAGTGGCACTGACTATGAAAAGTACATTGCAGCTAGTTCATTCTAATTTGAACAGTTCAAGAGTAGTATTTTTGTCCTTTAATTTTTTTAATGCAATGTGAGGTCATAAATAGGATGATTCATGATTTGCATACCGTAAGGGAGATGATTCCTGTGACGAGGCCAGTCTTCATGGTGAGGCCTAGATATGTCGGGTCAAAGATTAGTTTGTCCCATGAGGGGCGATTCAGGCCACACTTGAGCTGCCCAATCTGCGGCGAAAAGATGCAATCATCTATTTTGCGATCATGTTGCATAACTAATATGAGTGCCGTGGTAAACATATAAATACAGTTGTTCAGTTTTTGTTGAATTCTTACGATGCTGATGCCATGGTTCTGTGCTTTGAACAGGAAAACGAGCAGGGTGGATACGATGACGGATGCCAGGGGTGCGCACGCTGAAATCCAGAAGAACTTTGGCCATCTGATGCTCTGTATAGATAAGCGAAGAAATTCAGACAAACCAGTACTGCTGTGGGTGTTAGAGTCCATAGTTGCAAAAGGGAAATAAATCTAATCTTATGCTCTGAAAATGGAATTTTCTCTGACAGTTTCAGAATACCCAAAACCACAGCAGGCAGAATGGCAGATATGTATACTTTGGTTTAAAAGGGTTGCCATCAGCAGGTAAGAAAAAATTGTGGTCAGTATAGTAAGAAAAAATAGCAAAAGTACAGAACACTTGAACAGAGACCAGACTTTCCAGGTTGCAGAATTACTTGAATTGTGTCAACTTCTTCTTCCTTTTGGTTACATATAAAATCGTTTTGTGGAGGAATCAAGATCAATATGGCATAATCTGAAAACAAATATTAATATGGCCTTGAGAGGCGCAACACTATTTGCCTAGATTAGTAGCTGCACTACCATGTCTGTCAGCAGAGCACCTGTAGGCTGTAGAATCAGTGATTCAGCCGTTTAGCTGTTGTCAAGAGTGTAGGTTCAGTTGACTAAACGTGGCGCTACTTGCTAGCTAGTTGGGGAAAAGAAAAGATATGGTGTAAACGTCTCAGGGGTCTTGATCACATATTACCAACTTGACCAGTTTGAATGAGACTAGTCTCCGATGCTCACTTTATGGGGTTTTCCCATGGTCTCTTTTCTGAATACGACATTGACCGCCGCTACTTTTTTCCCTTGGTGATTGATTAACAAACAAACAGAAAGACTGCTCGTGGTCGTGGAGTCGTGGGGCAACCTGAAGAGAGAGGAGGCACACATCCTTCCATGGATGGTGAGATATGCATCGCCCATCATCGACACGACGATTCCTATGGTCGTGAATATATCTGTTGATCGGCTGGAACCTACTCGAGTTGTTCCTAGAGTTTTCTGCCGTGACAAGCTAGGCTAGCCGACTGATCGGCGTATATATACGGACAACGTAGAAGAAGGCGGAAACTAAAGCGATGGCAAAAAAAAGTTTGGTATTTTTCGTGTAGGTATAGGTGGACGACGGTCAGCTGTAGACGACAAGAGTGGAATTCATGAAGAAGCGTACAGTAGGCGTGAGCGAGCAGACGGACTTACCACATGTCTGGCTGTGAGCAGGAGCACCAGGAAGCACATTCCCATCAGGATCGTCTGCCACGACCACTGCACATACATACATACACGCACACGGACGCAACACTGTTAGTTAGCTGATTGAGCACTGTGTGCATGGCGTTCAGGGTTTAAGCTAGGGATTGATGGCTGACCTCGTTGGTGTGCTGAAAGACGGAGGCCATGACGGGGACGATGCCCATCTGCGTGGTGAAGTGGACGATCCCCAGCAGCGCCTTGAGCTGCTGCAGCGACACGATCACCGCCGCGCCCGCCATGAACCCCACCAGCGTCGCCTTGGACAGGAAGTCGATGATGAAACCCAGCCTGAGGATGCCCAGCGAGGCCTGGACGACGCCGGCGAAGAGCGTGGAGGTGAAGGCCAGCTGCAGGAACAGCGTCGGCTCCGCCGACGGGCTCACCGCCTGCCGCAGCATGGACCCCATGATCAGCGACGCGATCGACACCGGGCCCACGGCCAGGTCCCGGGAGCTGCCCAGCACCGCGTACACCAGCGGCGGCACGAAGCTCGAATCTACACATACGTACAAAACGACGTCAATGATCATCGTACGCTACACGTGGATGTGTACCGACAGAAATGGAAGGCGTGCGTGTGAGTATACGTACAGAGGCCTATGATCGGAGGCAAGTTCGCCAGCTTCGCGTAGCTAATGCCCTGCAGTGAGCACATACGAACACGGTTGGTCACGGGTTGTTGGTGGGAGGTTGGTCATATATACGCAAGGTTCCAAATCAGCAGAGCTGCACAGCTGACCAGCTAGAAATTTCTTTTGGATGCGTTTGAAAACTACCAACGTAATAAATCGGTGGTAAATGTATTCACAGCTCGAGTTTCTTGAAATTACTGAGTGGGTGAGTAGTGCATGCCTGAGGGATAGCGAGGCTGGCAATGGTGAGGCCGGCGATGAGGTCGGACTTGAAGAGGGACAAGGAGTAGCCTGGCGCCCACTCCAGCACCGGGAACAGGTACTTCACCGCCAGCAGGAACTTGGCCCGCTGCGGCTGCCCCTTGAAGCTCCGGAACGGGTCGTCCGGGAAGAAGGTCTCCTTCACCTTCCCCTTCATCTTGCTCGCCGTGCTCTGCGCCGGCGGCGGCGCCACCTTGTGCACCACTCCCATGGCCCCCAGCCCCATCTCCGGCGCCCCGACTACCACGGCTTCCTTGGTCTGCCGGCTCTCGCTGCCATTGTGGCCGCCATAGGCACCGCTCATCCCCACCATGAGAGAGACTATTGGTTGTGCAACAGCTATGTACCTAGTAGTGTCGTCTGAGCTGATCAGGCCACTGCGCTGCGCTGCACGGGTGTGTCCGTATATGTATACGATGGGCCTAGCATCTCTCCGAGGCAGGCAGGTGTAGGAAGAGCCTAGTCGCTACCTACAAAAGAAGAAAAGGGGTACGCAACTAGAGAAAAAGAGTGAAGAATCAAGGGTGACATGAGATGGGGTAGGGCCTTCGATCAATAATGGCACATATAAATCCGTAGTTTTCCTCCCTGGATGGGATCCGTAGATTTGATACCACCACCATCATTGTGATGGGGAAATATACATCATCTTTTGCTTTGCCATGCAATTCAAATGATCTCATGTATATGCTTGCAGCGACGCATACACTCCCTCTCTGTTCCCGAATACATGTCAAGCATGTCAGTCTAGCGTTTTTGTATGAAAGTGACTATTTCTTGGTTAATCAGGAAGTATTTTTTTTCATGAATGTGTCATTCAACTAGACATATTTCGTAAATTACATGTCATTGTACGATTTATGCTTCTCCATTTATTATTTGTAATGATATTTATTATTATTATTATTATTATTATTATTATAGACATGATTCAGGCTAAGAAAGATAAATAGACTACATCCCATCAACCCAGTTTACAACAATTAGTGTGAGGATGATAGTCAAAGGATCTAGAAAGTAGAAAGGGAGATGCCCATCTGGATCGATGAAAATCTACGAATTTGAAATGTTAAAAAAGGGATTTTGTTTTAAACCATTTTAGTGCAAGAATACATTGAGACGTTGAGTCTTGAAGTATTACAGCTTTTCATGGCTGACTCATTTATTGTTTGTGAGAAGTCACTTATTGAGTACTGTGCGCCAACTGATATTTAATTCTGCCGTCAACAACTAATGATGTGGAGGAGAGAGAATAATATAAAAAATACTCTTAGCCTAATAAAATTTAGTCTAAGTTTTGAACTTATTGGTTGTATACATTGTCGCATTTAATGGCATCTTGGTGTGTAGTAGTGTTAATTTAAGAGGCACCATAATGTAGACATGAGTAGCAAGGCTTTGAGAGCCCACCCCAAAACCCTCCTTTTTAAAATAGCTCATTAAAAACAAATGTTATAATTAATATGTATATTCTAAAATTAATTAAATAAATATTTAAAATACAAAATCCCTAGTTATGCATGCCTTGGTCTAGGTTAGGTTTAAGCTTTTCTTTTTGGATCAGGTTTTGTAAAACCTGACCCAAAACCCGGCATGGCTCTAGGTATGCTTAGGGTCACCCGATTTTATAAATAAGTTTACTATCCAATTTAAATGATGTCGAGGGACCGCAGAGTCAACAGCTGACATAAAGGAATATTCTGAGTAAGAATTACCATTAGTTGAAAGTACCTATGCCGTGTCTTGTTTGGTGATTGTGATGATGTGCTTTGAGTGAAAACTTGATGGTCTCAGTTTTCTGTATCCCACGGTAGGTCTCTTTTGGTTTCTCTATACCTAGTTTGGAACTAAATGGATATTATTTTGCTCATATTATCTTCTCAATATTAGAATGGCAGTACTCCCAATTGTTTTCTTTAGGATAAACTTTGTTGTTCTTGAAATTTTTCTGTAATGTACATATGGCTTCAACTTAAGAAGTTAGCTTCCGGCTGTACCATGGTATGAACAAGAAGCCATGCTAGAGGCCCAACTACGCCCCCATTCTACCACAAAAATAACCTATTGAGTATGAGCACTATCGGTAGTATATGTGGCATGCTCATTATCTGAAAATAAAAAGTCGGGTTGCTCACACATACAAGATAATAGCACTCTTGTTGGTTAGACCTAACTTTGACAAAATAAGAACACTACAATCGAAATCAACGATCACATCTTAAATATTTTCCCGAGTCACTTTGTGACGAGGGTGCTCCTCGGCAATGCCCACCTTTTGGGGCTTAGGGTTGACGGAATCCTGCAGGCTGACACGAGACATCGGATACCAAACAGACAGGGGGAGAGATTTACTCAGGTTCGGGGCCCTCGATGAGGTAAAACACTTACTTCCTGCTTATCTGATCTTGATTATCGAATATATCGGGTTACAATGGGATAGCCGAAGGCTATGACTAAGATCTCGTCGAGAGGCTAAGATTCTAATGACCTAGCTCTAGACTTGCAATGAATCTATCTGTTGTGATTGTGTGTCCCTCGGCAGACCCTCTCCTGACCCTTATATTGCAGGCCAGGTCTCAAGAGTTCTGTCCGGGTTCGACTGTGTTACAAAGAGTTCTACTTCTAATATTTCCTTGTTAACGTCTTCTTGCCTTGTTCGTCAAGAATCCTTCTTCGGATGAATCTCCTTCTTTGGAACCGACGTATTGGCCCACCTTGGTCGGTAGATGATCTTCATGGGCCCTTGGTTGGGCCATAGGAGGTAGCATAATACTAGTTACCTGAAGAGTAATGCCCACATCAGTAGCCCCCGAGTGACTGGCCGAAGTAAAGCTTCGGGCAGGGACTAAAATTGTCTTCTGTGGAATGTCCATAGTCGCCGAAAAGACTTGATCCTTTTTCATCATTTTGAGATCAAGAGCACATTTTTATCGGATGCGCGTCCAGCGCTCCCGATGGGAGTAGCCCCCGAGTCTAGGCACGGATGCTTGCAACCGTGTGTAGACTCAAGTTGTACTACTCGAATGTTCTGATGCCGATGCTTTCTGCAAGCTGTCGTAATCATCCGATATCTTCTTCTATATCGGGTCCTTCAAAACTTCGAGTGAAGTCATGCTAGATGATAGTACGTAAGGGATTGGAGTAACGTGCCCGGTCTTACTCGATGAATCGATGCTGGTTAACTGCCGATGGCAAAACAACGTTACTCTACTCAGAATCAAGTCCCCGGGCATGATCTTGGATCTTCTGAAATCTTCGGGTCCATTTTCTCTTGTCCGTTGGTTTGAGGGTGTGCAACCGAGGCGAATTTGAGCTTGATGCCATTACTGTTGCAGAATTCATGAAATTCCTTTGAATCGAAGTTGGTTCCGTTGTCTGTGATGATGTTGTGAGGCACACCAAAGCGACAGGTGATTCCTTTGAAGAACCTGACAGCTGTTTTGGCTGTCTGATTGGTGAGTGGTATGGCCTCAATCCACTTGGTGAATTTGTCGACTGCTACCAATAGATGAGTATGACCGCCAGGCGATGACTTTGGCATTGGACCAACTTGATCAAGTGCCCACTGCGCAAAGGGCCATGCCAAAGGTATTGTCATTAGATCCGTAGCAGGTGCGTGTGGTTGGTGCAAAACGTTGACAGGGGTCGCACTTTCGAACTAAGTCTGTCGCATCGGTTGCTGCTGTTGGCCAATAAAACCCAGCTCCAAAAGCTTTGGCCAATAAAACCCAGCTCCAAAAGCTTTGGCCACAAGTGCTCTGCTGCTTGCATGATGGCCACACGTCCCTTCATGTATCTCTCGCAACAGGGTCTTTCCATCGTTGATGGCGATGCACCGTTGAAAGATACCAGAGATACTTCGTTTATAAAGGTCACCATCTACTATAATAAATGCTTTAGATCGTCGCACAATGCGTCTAGCTTCCATTGGATCATCTGATAGCCGTTGCTCCATTAAGTATGCCAGAAAAGGTTCAGTCCACAAAGGCTCGAGGAGGAGAACTTGCTGTTTAGGTCCACCAGTAATATCTTCGACAGCGTCCTGGGGCGTAGCCCCCGGGTCAGCAGCCGATTTTTCAGGAGGTGCGGAAGTTTTTTACTTTAATTGACCATTGAGTAATTACTTCGTAGAAGACTCCATCTGGGTAGAAGAGCATGTAGAGCCGATATTTGCCAAAGCATCTGCTTCCTCGTTGCTGGCTCTGCCGATATGTTTTAGCTCACAACCTTCAAACTTGGCTTCCATCGATTGATACATCTGGCGATACGCAATCATATTGTCGCTGATAGCGTCGCATAAATTCATCGACTATTGAACCACAAGGTTTGAATCTCCATAAATATCCAAACGAGTAGCTCCACATGCCTTGGCCATACGCATACCGTGCAATAATGCTTCGTATTCTGCTTCATTATTCGTCGGTAATGAGAAATTCATTCTTAGCACATATCTCATCTTGTCTCCTTGTGGTGAAATTAACACTACTCCTGCCCCTACACATGCGCTTCGTTTCGAATCATCAAAGTACATAGTCCAAGAACCTGACATATCGGGTGCGGCAGGAGTTTGGGACTGAATCCAATCAACAAAGAAATCTGGAAGGACCTGAGACTTTATGAATGTCCGATTGATGTAAGAAATATCATGCGGAGCTATCTCGATGCCCCACTGAGATACACGACCTGTAGCATCTGGATTGGTGAGTATATTCTTCAATGGAGCTTCGGTTACAACAACAATTGGGTGTTCAGCGAAGTAATGCCTCAGTTTTCGTGTTGTCATCCATACGGCATATGCCAATTTTTGGTAATGTGGATACCGTTGCTTTGCTGGTGTAAGTACCTCGCTGAGGTAATAAACAGGACATTGTACGCCATGAACTTTTCCTTCTTCTGCGCGTTCAACAACGAGCACAGTGCTGACGACTCGACTGGTTACCGCGATATAGAGTAATGATATGTCCATTTTGCATCACTATTTTATATCATAACTTACTGTTATTCATTGATATATTTCATATTTAGAGATGATACTTATGTTATTTCATCTATTTTGCATGTTTCATGATTATTGGAGAATCGCTCACCGGAGTCAGGATTCTGCTAGAAAAAGCACCGTCGAATGCAATATTTCGGAAGATCAACAATTGACGGAAATTACACCGAAGATCTTTTTTCCTGAAGACGAAGCCAGCCAAAAGGAGGGACCGAGGAGGGCCATGGGCCATAGGCCGGCGGGCCCTGGCCTGGCCGCGCCGCCTTGTGGGGAGGGGGCCCACAGCCCCCTGGCCGCCTCTCCTTCGCGTACTTCTTCGTCTGAAAACCTAAGCTCCGGGGAGTAATAGTCACAGCCGCCTCTACGGGGCGGAAAACACCAGAGAAAAGAGCTCTCCGTGAGGCTGAAATCTGTAGGAAATTCCCCTGGAGGGGAAATAAGCCATCGTCACCGTCATCGAGTTGGACATCATTGGGATCATCATCACCATCATCTCCATCATCATCACCGCCATCTCCACCGCTGCACCTCGTCACCGCTGTAACATCTAGGGTTGAATCTTGATTGTTTGATAGGGAAACTCTCCCGGTATTGATTACTACTTGTTATTGATGCTATTGAGTGAAACCATTGAACCAAGGTTTATGTTCAGATTGTTATTCATTATCATATCACCTCTGATCATGTTCCATATGATGGCTCGTGAGTAGTTCGTTTAGTTCTTGAGGACATGGGTGAAGTCTAAATGTTAGTAGTGAATTATGTTGGGTAATATTCAATGGTTTGATATTTAAGTTGTGGTGTTATTCTTCTAGTGGTGTCATGTGAACGTCGACTACATGACACTTCACCTTTATGGGCCTAGGGAATACATCTTGTATTCGTTTGCTAATTGTGGGGTTGCCGGAGTGACACAACCTGAACCCCGTTGGTATATCGATGCGGGAGGGATAGCAGGATCTCGAGTTTAAGGTTGTGGTTAGATTTATCTTAATTACTTTCTTGTAGTTGCGGATGCTTGCAAGGGGTATAATCACAAGTATGTATTAGTCCTAGGAAGGGCGGTGCATTAGCATAGGTTCACCCACACAACACTTATCAAAACAATGAAGATTAATCAACTATATGAAAAGCACTAGACTAAATACCCGTGTGTCCTCGAGAACGTTTGGTCATCATAAGTAAACAAACCGGCTTGTCCTTTGTGCTAAAAAGGATTGGGCCACTCGCTGCAATTATTACTCTCGCATTTTACTTACTTGTATTTTATTTATCTGCTATATCAAAACCCAATACTTGTCGAGCATTTACGTGAATCCTTCATCGAAACTGCTTGTCAACACCTTCTGCTCCTCGTTGGGTTCGACACTCTTATTTATCGAAAGTACTACGATACACCCCCTATGCTTGTGGGTCATCAAGACTATTTTCTGGCGCCGTTGCCGGGGAGTGAAGCGCTATTGGTAAGTGGAATTGGTAAGGGAAACTTTTACTGTACGTGCTTATTTTATTTCTGCTGCCATAATTCATTATGGAGAGATCTTCTCTTGAATTCCTATTTGGAAAATCTACTACTACTGCAAAGGTAGTGGATGAGGCACCAGGTGAGAAAGAGGTTCCATATAAAATACCTATGAAAATTATTGAACGTGTTGTGGATAACCGCTATGAAGGGGATGGAACTGTCCATCCTGGAGATCATTTACTGTTTTTACATGAATTATGCGGGTTATTCAAGTGTGCGGTATTTCTATGGATGAAGTTAGGAAGAAACTATTCTCTATGTCGATGTCCAGTAAAGCGGCGCATTGGTATAAATTGCTGAAGAATGGGAATTCTCTTGATTGGAAGGATATTGTGCCTCTATTTTATTCTAAATTCTATCCTCCAAGTGAAATTCATAAAGACCGAAACCGCATATATAATTTCTGGCCTCATGATGGAGAGAGTATTGCCCAAGCATGGGGGAGATTGAAGTCCTTAATGCTCAAATGCCCCATTCATGAGCTTCTGGTAATATCATCATTGATAATTTCTATGCAAGACTCTCTTTTCAAGATAAAACCTTGCTGGATACTACTTGTTCGGATCATTCACACGCAACAAAGAAGAGTTTAAATGGGACCTTCTTGATCGGATTCAGGAGAATACTGAAGGATGGGAGAACGGCAAAGATAGAGAGTCAGGTATAAATTATGATTATGAATGCATTGAAACTTTTATGGATACGATAAATTTCGTAATATGAGTGCTACTTATGGTCTTGACTCTCAAGTTGTTGCAAATTTCTATAAAGCTTTTGCCTCTCATTTTGAATTGCCTAGGAAGAATTTTAATAAGTATCATGAACCTTACAAAGATAAAACTAATTCACCTATAGGTAAATGTGTTGAAATTAAAACTGTTGATCATATTCTTCCTGAAGCTTATATTGAAAAAACTCCTTTTCCTGCTAAAATGAAGGAGTATTCTGTTATAAATAGTGAGGTTAATAAAAGTGCAAAGAAACCTATAGAACTGAAGAGCAAATAAAGGTTGAACCTGCTATTGCAATAGTTAAAGATCTTGTGACTAAAATGTAGAAGATGGTCATATTATTTTCTGTGAAGATGCTTCTAATATTGTTTCACATCCTAATAAGTCTAGGAAAGCCAGTGTTCCTATGCTCTGTTAGAATTGGTGATCATTGTTATTATGGTTTATGCGATATTGGTGCAAGTATTAGTGCTATTCCTTATGAGCTTTACACGGAGATCATGCATGAAATTGGTTCTTGTGAACTTGAAGATATTGATGTGGTTATTTGTCAACACCCGGATTTTTAAGTCCAGATGCCTATTATGCCATACATCGCAATCCCAGGAAGATTGTTGTTGCGAGACATAACAGTGGATATCATAAGTCATCATTCATTACACACCATAATCGTCTTACAAAAGTAGATCACATGATCCAATATTACACAAATAGTTGATCTACTGATCCATGAACACATTACATAGCGGAAGCGTAGTAGTAGTGGACTATATAATTCCACAGGCCAACGCTTGACGTCAGAAGAACTCCTAGTTGTTGTAGACATCCGCTGGCCGTCGTCTTCATAGCGCTGCTCTTCTTCATACTACGGCCATTTGAATAGCCGGGATACAGCCGTGAGTACTTCAAAGTACTCGCAAACTAATACTAGCAAAAGTACTACTACTTTTAGTAAAAGGGGGGGTGCTAAGCTCTAGGTTTCTTTGCATAAAGCCAATTTTATTTCATAAGCATTTAACAAAGGACTCTCCATATGCTAACTAACTCATGTGGGAACATTAGTGTCATTCCCACAACTTAGTTGTGATTCAAAACAAGTCACCGTTCAAAATCATCAACTCTTTTCAAGAAAACATCTGACAAAGTAACAGTATGGCCTTTCCAACCGTCCGTAACCGTGGACACGGCTATTCGAATAGGTTTACACTCTGCAGAGGTTGCACACTTGTGCCACAACATTTGATTTCATCCGTCGGGATAACCCCGAATCATCGTAACTCAGTACGCGGATCATCAACCATAACCTTTCACTTACATACCCTAGTATAGGCACCTCTCCCCATGAGCTTGGCCTCTGAAGACCAACCGTCAACCGGAACGCAGGGCTTGGCCGTACAATTCACCTCAATTCACATCATTTCTCAATAACGGAGGCAGCCTCGGCATAACCCCTATGATGCTTGTTCGGAGGGAACCCATACTAAGATGTATAAACTTCTAGTTAAGCCCTACCCATAATCGGGTATTGTGGGGGTACTCAAAAATTGGAAAGGTATCGCATCCAAACCAATATCAGTTTTATCAAAAATCACCATCTTCTCTTGGTCACATTCACCTTCAAAATTCATTCAATGAAATGAATCATCATTCCAAGGTTTAAAATTCACAACAAGTCACACGTTCCCATCTTAGAGTAGCCACTTTTATTTGTTAGCACTAGCAACTAGTCTTGATGAGTGCTACTTAACTCATAAGCTTCTTAGGCTAAGTTTGATACTCTTGTTCTACTCTATAATTAGACCAAAGTTAACTATAAAAGTAAGCTTAAATAAATAAAGTAAAAACTTTGCAAGAGTAACTTGGGATGGGATCAGGAAGCATAAAGTAATAGGTGAGTGTGCCTTGCCCTGACAGAGCTTTGCACTTTGCAAGAATATTAGCTTGCCTTGGTTGGTGTACTGATCAAAGTGGTCTTCCTCTCCTTGGGAGTAGGCCTCCTCCTCCTCCTCTTGATACTCTTCCGTACTAGCGTCTAAAATATGAATACGAGGTACAATCACCACACCAATCTTATTTATTAAACTAGGCACACTCATGATGCACACAACTAAATCTAGCATCACCCATTAATATTAAGTTGGTGGTTGTGTTTTTCTTATTATTTAAGAAAAATAATTTCCTCTCATACTAAATTTGATGTTACTTTTAATTACTTAGAGAAATCATTTCCTCTCATTATCTTATTAAGATTTAATTTCTTTCATGGATAATATATGACCTAGGTTGACCAAAGTCAACCTCTTCATACTTACCATTTAAGAAAATGATTTAATTGAGGGGTAGCACCTCATACAATTTAATCCTATCATGGTAAAGGTTTAATATCATTAAACAATTCATATGAGACCTACATGACCAGAGTCTCTATCTCAAATTGAAATGTTCATGACAAGATTTGAATGAGAGAGAAACTCCCATGTGGATTTTAAATAGTTTTGGACAATATCTTTGACTAGAAATAGCCATATAGTCCTTTAATTCAACTAGGCCATGATCATTCAAAGTAAGCCTGGCATATTTTTGCAGAAACAATTAGGGCTAGTGAAATGTGATGTATAGGAGTTGGAATCAACTCAAAAGCATTTTTGGTTGATTTTTAATAATTATTCTAAGGCAGAAAAGTCCCTGACTTGTTTATTTTCTCACTTTAATTCTATAAACAATTTTGAGGTGAGGCCAGTGGGGTTGGATAGAGCCTTTCACAAGCTTTCCGAATATATAAAATTTGTAAAATTTGGCCAGGTAGATTTGGCCCTATTAAATTTTGAAACAGGAACCAGTAATGAATTTTGGAATTAACTGAAAATTCGAATTTGAATTTAAACGGCTGGCGGGAAAGAGATGGGCCGGCCCAGCTTCGCGTCTGGCGCGAGTGGGCCGCCTGACAAGCGGGGTCCGCGTGTCAGCGCGTTTAACTCACCGAAACGGTACGCTGCTCGCGGGACGTTGGATCAGGCGCGGATCGGACGGTCGAGCTTCGTCGTCGTCGTTGGCGAGAGGCGAGCGCCGGCACGGCGGAGGTAGGGGGTTGGCGAGCTCGTCGGAGCTCCGGCGATCGTCGGAGGGGTGCGCCGCGACGTTGTCGTCGATGAGGAAGCGCCTGGAAGCGGTTGCGTCGTCTGGGGTGGCCTCCTTCTCCGGCGAGCTTCAACTACGGTGGGCGGCGGCGAGCTTGCGATTGAGGCTCTCTGGTGGCTAATCGAGCAAGGCGAGGTGGCGAGGAGAGGCTGTGAGATGAGGGGAAGCTGAGGGTGTGCTCAATTTGAGGAGCAGGGCGCTCCTTTTATAGCCGCGGGAGGTGGCCGGGGTGCTCAAGTGAGGTCATCCATGGCGTCGGCGGTAGGGGGTCGCAGAGGCACTGGCGATGATGCGAGCTTGCAGGCGACGTCCTGGCGGTGACGTAGCGCTTGATTGCAGGGAAAACGGTGCACGGAGGTGATTGCGAGCTTGACGGGAGCTAGCATGGCCGTGGCGGGTCTCGTCGACGGTGACGACGGCCACAGTCCTCCCGCGGTCCAACGGGCATGTCTGCGAGTCTCCTGGTGGCCTGGCGCGTCTACTGGCGAGCGGAGCAGGCGAGTGGGGACGTGGTGCGTCGGGCGTCGTCACGCTCTGTCGTGCCCGTGGCGTTCGCCGTGCGCTGCGGCGTGCGGGTGCGCGTCCACCGGCACGTCTGGGCGGCGCGTTCCGGCCAATGCGTGCACGAAATCGTCGAGGCCGAGGCTGGGCATGGTCGGAGAGTGAGAGGAGTCTCTAGACATGGCGGGCTGGGCTGAGGTGAGGGGTGAGAGAGATGGCATGGTGTGGTCATGCCATGCCACGGCATGGCCATGCCATTGTCAATGTGAGCCATCTCCAGTGTTTGCAGGTGATGGAAATGGTGCAGGGGAGTGAAGTGATGCTCAAGGACAGCAGGGGAGAGCCAGGGCTTGGACTTGGTCTCCTCAAACTCAGCATGGGCACAATTCTCCTCTCTGCCCACCATGTGTTCGACAAAATGCCCGCAAGAAACTTATTTTCAAATTTTGAAATTCTTTTTGGTGGATTGTATTCATATACTAATTGGAGTATATTGGTGGTGGTGGTGGTCAAAATGAAGTTGAAAAGAAAAATCACATTTTGGCACATGATCTTAGTTTTGTTTCAATGTCTCCACTTGGCTTGCTTCTAGTTTGAAAATGAGACCGAGTTTGGGGTGAGTGCTTTGAGCAAAGTTGTTGTCCTTGATGTGGTCTTGGAAGAGGTGCAAAGAATTGGCCAAGTGTAGAAAGGAAAAGTTAAAAACCAGGGGCTCAAAGTGGGTATCATGCTGAAATTGTCACACATGACCATCATTTCATGTGAGTTCATATTTGGTTCAAATTTGATTTGAATTGAGTTGGATTGTTTCCAAAAGTGTTAATAAGGGTTTAGTATCCATTTACAACTAATGGTGCAACCCAAAATGATCTAGGTTAGAGATTTGCAAAAATGGCATAGGCCATATGTGTGTGTTGGATTTATTTTTATTATTTCTTTTCTAAATTCTTTTTCTTTGTTCTTGGATGATCATGAGATCTTGGTTAGGGTTTTTAGAGTAAGAGAGAACACAAAACCAAGCATCATGGCAAAAGCACACTCAAATAATTAAAAAGGGGAACTATATGCATAGACCTATATGATGATAAAAAGTTTTTGTTGGCTCTGATTTTTGGATTCTTGAAATCTCTCTCTTGTTCTTCTTATTCAAAAGTTGGGATGTTACAAACCCTTCCCCCTTACAAAAGATCTCATCCCGAGATCTAAAGAAAATTAGGTACTAAAGAGATCTGGGTATTCCTTCTTCATGTCTTCTTCGCTCCCAAGTGGCTTCGTCTTCAGTGTGATTGCTCCACTGAATCTTCAGGAACTTGATACTCCTGGTGCGGGTGGTCCTGAAAGCTTCTTCAAGGATGCGAATAGGCACTTCACGGTATGTCAGGTCTTTGTTGATATCAATAGCTCTGTGGTCGATGTTCTTGAACACCTCGGTCTTCTCCGGCACTTCTAGGCACTTCCGAAGTAGTGAGATGTGAAACACATTGTGCACCGCGGACATTTCTTCAGGTAGTTCAAGTTGATATGAAACTTCTCCACGGCGACTCAGAACTTTGAAAGGTCCAACATATCTGGGGGCGAGCTTTCCTTTGAGTTGGAACCTCTGCATTCCTTTGAGGGGTGAGACTTTGAGATACACAAAATCTCCGATCTCGAATTTCATCTCTCGGCGTCTCTTGTCGGCGTAGCTCTTCTGTCTTGACTGGGCGGTCTTGAGGTATTCACGGATCTTGTGCACCTTCTCTTCGGCTTCTCGGAGAACATCTGGGCCGAAGACTTGGCTATCTCCGACCGACCAGTTCAAAGGGGTACGGCACTTTCTTCCGTACAGGGCTTCAAAGGGGGCCATCTGTAAGCTGGCTTGTAACTGTTGTTGTAGGAGAATTCTGCATAAGGTAGGCAGTCTTCCCATTTGGATCCATATTCCAGCACACAGGCTCTCAACATATCTTCCAGTATCTGGTTGACTCTCTCGGTCTGTCCGTCAGTCTGCGGATGATAAGCTATGCTGAAATTCAGACGGGTTCCTAGTCCTTCATGCACTTTTTGCCAGAATCTTGAGGTGAATTGGGATCCTCTATCCGACACAATTGACTTTGGGGTTCCATGCAGGGCGACTATTCTGGAGATATATAACTCAGCTAACTTGGGGCCTTGATAGGTGGTCTTGACAGGGATAAAATGGGCTACCTTAGTCAATCTATCGACTACTACCCAAATGGAATCATTCCCTTTGCTTGATTTGGGCAGTCCAGTGATAAAATCCATTCCTACTGAATCCCACTTCCATTCCGGAATCTGTAACGGTTGCAACAATCCTGCGAGTCGCTGGTGTTCTGCTTGACTCTCTGACAGATATCACACTTGGCGATGTAGCTTCCAATCTCTCGCTTCATTCCATGCCACCAATTGTTCTTTCAGATCTTGATACATCTTGGTCCTCCGGGTGAATGGAGTATAGGGTGTCGTGGGCTTCCTTCAGAATGACTTGCTTCAACTCTGAATCTGATGGTACACACAGGCGGCCGTTGTACCAAAGGACTCCTTCTTCATCAATGGCGAATCCCGGTGCCTTTCCGGCAGCTATCGACTCTTGATTCCGAATGCTGGCATTTCCCTGGGCTTCCTTTATCTGACTCATCAAAGTGGGTTGGAGCTCAATGCTGGCTAAGAATCCTTCGCTCACTAGCTCTAGTCTGAACTGTTCAAACTCTTGATACAGGCTGGGTTGTTCTATTGCGAGCATGGAGTTCAACTGACATGGCAGTCTGCTCAAAGCATCCGCTACCACATTGGCCTTGCCGGGGTGATAGTGAATCTCCATGTCGTAATCCTTGATTAATTCTATCCATCTATGCTGTCTCATATTCAGCTCCTTCTGGGTGAAAATATACTTCAAGCTCTTGTGATCTGAATATATCTCGCATCGATTACCCATGAGGTAATGACGCCAAACTTTCAGGGCTAAGACTACGGCTGCTAACTCCAAGTCATGGGTTGGGTAGTTCTGCTCATGTTGCTTCAGTTGACAGATATGATATCACCTTGCCTTCTTGCATCAACACACATCCAAGACCAATCTTGGATGCATCACAATAGACGTCGAATGGCTTAGTGATATCGGGCATGATCAGAATTGGGGCTGTGGTCAATCTTCTCTTGAGCTGCTGAAAACTCTCTTCACATTTACCAGTCCATTCAAACTTCTTATCCTTCTTCAACATTGGGTCATTGGTCTAGCTATGCTCGAAAAGCCTTCCACAAATCTGCGGTAATATCCCGCTAATCCAAGAAAAGCGCGGACCTCGGTCTGGGTGGTTGGGGCTTGCCATTCGGTAACGGTCTTGATCTTAGCGGGATCTACGGCAATACCTCGGCAGACAAGATGTGTCCCAGGAATCCTACTTCCTTCACCAAAACTCACATTTGCTAAACTTGGCATACAACGTGCTGTCTAAGGGTCTCTAGGATAATCCTAAATGTTGCTCATGTTCGCTTTGGAGTAGATAAGAATGTCGTCAATGAAGACAACGACGAACTTATCCAAAAAGTCCATAAAGATCTTATTCATGAGATTCATGAAATAAGCAGGGGCATTGGTCAATCCAAATAACATGACATTGTACTCGTACAATCCATATCGGGTGGTAAAGGCAGTCTTATGAATATCTGTGGCCGGATCTTCAGTTGGTGGTAACCAGTCCTAAGATCAATCTTAGAGAACACCTTGGCACCGGTGGTCAAACAGGTCTTCTATCTTTGGCAGGGGGTACTTGTTCTTGATGGTGACATCGTTAAGCTTACTAATCCGTACATAAACGAGTGGCACCGTCCTTCTTATCCACAAACAAAACTGGGGATCTCCAGGGCGACGCACTTGGTCGAATCAAACCTTTGGCTAGCATGTCATCCAATTGCTTCTTCAGTTCCACTAACTCTGCTGGGTTCATGCTATAGGCTCTCTGGGCTATCGGTCCTGTTCCAGGATTAACTCGATGATAAACTCGATATCCCGATCTGGGGGCATACCAGGTAAATCATCGAAACACATCAGGGTGTCGAGGCGACCCTGATCGATCCAAGGTTGGCTGGGCTAAACTGGTGTGCAGGTAAACTTTCTGGGCAGCCTTTCAGATACATGCTCTACTAATACTCCGGTGCTACTAGTCATGGTGATGGCCTTCTTGGCACAATCAATCAGTCCTTGATGTTTCGACATCCAATCCATACCCAGTACTACCTCCAAACCTTTGGTTCCTAGAACAATCAAATTTGCATAAAACTCTACTTCATGCATTCTGATAGGCACATCTTTGCAAATTTTTCTAGCTTTTGTAGTCGAACCAGGTATCTGGACTATCATAACATGCTTCAAACTGATTGGTTGAATTTTACTTGTGCATGCAAAGTCTTCAGTGACAAATGAATGTGATGCTCGGAATCAAACAACACTCGTGCAGGTACTGAATTAACAGAGAACATACCCCACGTCTGGTGCTTCCTGGGCTTCCTCGGCGTTCATGTGGTAGAGGCGACCGTTGCGGTTGTTGGGGTTGTTGGGGGTGAACTTCTTGCTGGTGGAGACACGGCGTTGCTGCTGAGCAGGTGCAGCGGCGTTGGCGGCATTCTTGGCTAGCCTTTTGGGGCACTCATTGGAGTAGTGTCCCACGACTCCACACTCGTAACAAGTGATGGTGGACTTGTCCTTGGGGTGATGGGGATGGCGTTGCTCCCAGTCCTCGGAGCAGTGTTGGTGTTGCTGTTGTTGTTGTTGGGGGCTCTTGGCGGAGCGCGGTTGAAGTTGTGGTTGTGGTTGTAGTAGTTGTTGTTGTTGTTGTGGTAGCCTCCTGGCCTGGGGTTTCCTCCACTCCGGTTCTGAAAACCCGGACGTGAAGTCTGCATCTGGG
Organism: Lolium multiflorum; assembly: GCA_030979885.1. Lineage (NCBI taxonomy): Eukaryota > Viridiplantae > Streptophyta > Magnoliopsida > Poales > Poaceae > Lolium > Lolium multiflorum. The sequence goes on along the minus strand of CM061748.1, from coordinate 303,190,588 downwards.
GCTTGTTGTTTCTTGGGGTGAAACCTCCGCTTGAGCTGGGGCGATACTTCTGAGGGTTGCTGGGCCCACTTTGGTGCATCATGCGGCGTTTGCGGTTCTCGTTGGCTTGGTGATTTGCCTTCCATCGGATGGCGGAATCCACCAGGGCTTCAAGGTCGGCGAAGGGATATTGACTAGGCTGTGCATCTCATCATGTACCATTCAGAATCTCTCCTTTCTCTTTTACGTAATGTCGGTTTCATCGGGCGTACCTTGTGGGGTGAGGAACTGTCGCGGTATTCTACCACCGACATCCGGCCTTGCTTCAATTCACGGAATTCATCCCTCATCTTCTTTATCAGGGGGCACATGGTACTTGCTGAACTTGAGCTTGAAATCCGCCCAAGTCATGAATTGTCCTGCGTTCATGGCACGGTGCTTGTCCACCAGCTCTTGCTGGTCCTGCTAAGTAGTGCGTGGCAAACAGCACCTTCTCATTGTCCTCAACTCCGCTACTTCTAGATTATTTTCCATAGTCTGGAGCCAATCATCGGCATCCAGGGGTTCTTCAGTTTTGCTGAAAACAGGGGGATTAGTGTTTTGAAAGTTCTTGAGTTTTGATCCTGGGTGATCATGGTTTCCATGGCCTAGATTGTTCGAGCTAGATGTGAGTGCGCAAGATTGGCCTGTCTTTCTTCTTTCGGCTTCTCTATCATCCATCAAAGTCTGCAGCTTGCATCATGGCATCCTGACTTGCGCTGCGAGTTGGAGGGGCCATCTGAACATGGAAATAGATCATGAGATGAGAGGGAAATTTCTAGGGCTTGTTTTGAGTTGGTTCAAAAATTTAAAACTTGAATTCTTTGGATGGTAAACATAAACACCCATTCATTCATTCAAACATCACATATTACAAGCTAACATCTCCATGGTTTTAAGAACCATTTACTCGCACTACGATACAAAGGACGGGATACAAACTCACACCTACTCGAGTTATCAAGTGCCACTACTCATCATCCACATCGATCGGGATGAAGTCATCTTCTCCGGCATCCATGAACTCATAGTCTTCCACATCAGTGTTCTCATCCTCCTCGAAGTCGTCATCCTCACTCAGGTAGGCTGCTCCTCCCTGGATGTCTTCACCTTCTTCTTCCAGTTCCCTCAGCTGAGTCTCCTGGGCCTGAACAGTTGCCTCCAGGGCTACTATCTTTGCGCGGAGGCGCGCAATGGTAGCGTCCTTCTTGGCACGCTGCTGGCGGAGTGACTTGCGATCCTTCACAAGCATCTTGATTGCATCGGCATGCTCTGTCAGTGCAAGGTGAGTCTGGTTGGCGTAGACACGGGAGTTGTCCAGCTCCTTCTGGGTCTCGTGCAGCATATAGTCTAGGTGCTCCACATGGTATTTCAGCACTGGATGTGCCGACAGTGCCATGGGTCTTCCAATGGTATCGTGCCTTGCAAAGTGAGCAAAGCGAGTCCCCTGGAGCTCAGTCACGTGTTGTCCGCACAGACGGGCAAGTGCTTCCTGAAGGGCACGAGCGAGTCCGTCCAGCCAGTTGCTTTCCCTGATGGAAAAGAGGATCCTCTCAGAGGTAGGAGGCTCCATCTTGCCCCTTAGATCAGCGGTGATAACCCACTGAAGTTCCCCTCCGGGCTGGTTGTTGACTTCGACTCCGTGGAACTCCGGGTGCGGGCGATCGAGAAGGTCAGACAGGGCGTCTAAGTCCCTCTCGAAAACCAAACTCCCACCATTGCCCAGCTGGTAAAACTTGGTGTTGGTTGGCTCCATCTGTAAGCGAAATGGATGAGTAAGTTAGAGATGTGTAAGTGTGTCAAAATTTTATGTAGAATTGCAAGGTGAAGCATGAATTTCCTCCTTTTGATAAAAAGTCTTCAGGGTAAGAGAGTGAATAAGTTTTTCGTAAATATTCACTTCATTTGTTTTTGAAACTAAGTTTTCAGACGTCCATTCTAACTAGGTCTCCTAAGGTCAAACAATGGCTCTGATACCAACTTGTCAACACCCGGATTTTTAAGTCCAGATGCCTATTATGCCATACATCGCAATCCTAGGAAGATTTTTGTTGCGAGACATAACAGTGGATATCATAAGTCATCATTCATTACACACCATAATCGTCTTACAAAAGTAGATCACATGATCCAATATTACACAAATAGTTGATCTGCGATCCATGAACACATTACATAGCGGAAGCGTAGTAGTAGTGGACTATATAATTCCACAGGCCAACGCTTGACGTCAGAAGAACTCCTAGTTGTTGTAGACATCCAGCTGGCCATCGTCTTCATAGCGCTGCTCTTCTTCATACTCTGGCCATTTGAATAGCCAAGGACACAGCCGTGAGTACTTCAAAGTACTCGCAAACTAATACTAGCACAAGTACTACTACTTTTAGTAAAAAGGGGGGGTGCTAAGCTCTAGGTTTCTTTGCATAAAGCCAATTTTATTTCATAAGCATTTAACAAAGGACTCTCCATATGCTAACTAACTCATGTGGGAACATTAGTGTCATTCCCACAACTTAGTTGTGATTCAAAACAAGTCACCGTTCAAAATCATCAACTCTTTTCAAGAAAACATCTGACAAAGTAACAGTATGGCCTTTCCAACCGTCCGTAACCGTGGACACGGCTATTCGAATAGGTTTACACTCTGCAGAGGTTGCACACTTGTGCCACAACATTTGATTTCATCCGTCAGGGATAACCCCGAAATCGTAACTCAGTACGCGGATCATCAACCATAACCTTTCACTTACATACCCTAGTATAGGCACCTCTCCCCATGAGCTTGGCCTCCCGGTGAAGACCAACTGTCAACCTGGGAACTGCACAGGGCTTGGCGTACAATTCACCTCAATTCACATCATTTCTCAATAACGGAGGCAGCCTCGGCATAACCCCTATGATGCTTGTTCAGAGGGAACCCATACTAAGATGTATAAACTTCTAGTTAAGCCCTACCCATAATCGGGTATTGTGGGGGTACTCAAAAATTGGAAAGGTATCGCATCCAAACCAATATCAGTTTTATCAAAAATCACCATCTTCTCTTGGTCACATTCACCTTCAAAATTCATTCAATGAAATGAATCATCATTCCAAGGTTTAAAATTCACAACAAGTCACACGTTCCCATCTTAGAGTAGCCACTTTTATTTGTTAGCACTAGCAACTAGTCTTGATGAGTGCTACTTAACTCATAAGCTTCTTAGGCTAAGTTTGATACTCTTGTTCTACTCTATAATTAGACCAAAGTTAACTATAAAAGTAAGCTTAAATAAATAAAGTAAAAACTTTGCAAGAGTAAAACTTGGGATGGGATCAGGAAGCATAAAGTAATAGGTGAGTGTGCCTTGCCCTGACAGAGCTTTGCACTTTGCAAGAATATTAGCTTGCCTTGGTTGGTGTACTGATCAAAGTGGTCTTCCTCTCCTTGGAAGTAGACCTCCTCCTCCTCCTCTTGATACTCTTCCGTACTAGCGTCTAAAATACGAATACGAGGTACAATCACCACACCAATCTTATTTATTAAACTAGGCACACTCATGATGCACACAACTAAATCTAGCATCACCCATTAATATTAAGTTGGTGGTTGTGTTTTTCTTATTATTTAAGAAAAATAATTTCCTCTCATACTAAATTTGATGTTACTTTTAATTACTTAGAGAAATCATTTCCTCTCATTATCTTATTAAGATTTAATTTCTTTCATGGATAATATATGACCTAGGTTGACCAAAGTCAACCTCTTCATACTTACCATTTAAGAAAATGATTTAATTGAGGGGTAGCACCTCATACAATTTAATCCTATCATGGTAAAGGTTTAATATCATTAAACAATTCATATGAGACCTACATGACCAGAGTCTCTATCTCAAATTGAAATGTTCATGACAAGATTTGAATGAGAGAGAAACTCCCATGTGGATTTTAAATAGTTTTGGACAATATCTTTGACTAGAAATAGCCATATAGTCCTTTAATTCAACTAGGCCATGATCATTCAAAGTAAGCCTGGCATATTTTTGCAGAAACAATTAGGGCTAGTGAAATGTGATGTATAGGAGTTGGAATCAACTCAAAAGCATTTTTGGTTGATTTTTAATAATTATTCTAAGGCAGAAAAGTCCCTGACTTGTTTATTTTCTCACTTTAATTCTATAAACAATTTTGAGGTGAGGCCAGTGGGGTTGGATAGAGCCTTTCACAAGCTTTCCGAATATATAAAGTTTGTAAAATTTGGCCAGGTAGATTTGGCCCTATTAAATTTTGAAACAGGAACCAGTAATGAATTTTGGAATTAACTGAAAATTCGAATTTGAATTTAAACGGCTGGCGGGAAAGAGATGGGCCGGCCCAGCTTCGCGTCTGGCGCGAGTGGGCCGCCTGACAAGCAGGGTCCGCGTGTCAGCGCGTTTTAACTCACCGAAACGGTACGCTGCTCGCGGGACGTTGGATCAGGCGCGGATCGGACGGTCGAGCTTCGTCGTCGTCGTTGGCGAGAGGCGAGCGCCGGCACGGCGGAGGTAGGGGGTTGGCGAGCTCGTCGGAGCTCCGGCGATCGTCGGAGGGGTGCGCCGCGACGTTGTCGTCGATGAGGAAGCGCCTGGAAGCGGTTGCGTCGTTTGGGGTGGCCTCCTTCTCCGGCGAGCTTCAGCTACGGTGGGCGGCGGCGAGCTTGCGATTGAGGCTCTCTGGTGGCTAATCGAGCAAGGCGAGGTGGCGAGGAGAGGCTGTGAGATGAGGGAAAGGAGGTGTGCTCACTTTGAGGAGCGGGCGCTCCTTTTATAGCCGCGGGAGGTGGCCTGGGTGCTCAAGTGAGGTCATCCATGGCGTCGGCGGTAGGGGGTCGCAGAGGCACTAGCGATGATGCGAGCTTGCAGGCGACGTCTGGCGGTGACGTAGCGCTGATTGCGGGGAAAACGGTGCACGGAGGTGATCGCGAGCTTGACGGGAGCTAGCATGGCCGTGGCGGGTCTCGTCGACGGTGACGACGGCCACAGTCCTCCCGCGGTCCAACGGGCATGTCTGCGAGTCTCCTGGTGGCCTGGCGCGTCTACTGGCGAGCGGAGCAGGCGAGTGGGGACTGATGCGTGTGGTTGGCACGTCCGTTGGGAACCCCAAGAGGAAGGTGTGATGCGCACAGCGGCAAGTTTCCCTCAGTAAGAAACCAAGGTTTAATCGGACCAGTAGGAGTCAAGAAGCACGTTGAAGGTTGATGGCGGCGAGATGTAGTGCGGCGCAACACCAGGGATTCCGGCGCCAACGTGGAACCTGCACAACACAACCAAAGTACTTTGCCCCAACTTAGTGAGGTTGTCAATCTCACCGGCTTGCTGTAACAAAGAGTTAACCGTATTGTGTGGAAGATGATTGTTTGCGAAAACAGTAGAACAAGTATTGCAGTAGATTGTATTTCAAGAAAGAGAATTGGACCGGGGTCCACAGTTCACTAGAGGTGTCTCTCCCATAAGACGAACAGCATGTTGGGTGAACAAATTACAGTTGGGCAATTGACAAATAAAGAGAGCATGACCATGCACATACATATCATGATGAGTATAGTGAGATTTAATTGGGCATTACGACAAAGTACATAGACCGCCATCCAACTGCATCTATGCCTAAAAAGTCCACCTTCAGGTTATCATCCGAACCCCTCCAGTATTAAGTTGCTAACAACAGACAATTGCATTAAGTATTGCGCGTAATGTAACTAGTGACTACATCCTTGAACATAGCACTAATGTTTTATCCCTAGTGGCAACAGCACATCCATAACCTTAGAGGTTCTTGTCACCCCCCAGATTCACGGAGACATGAACCCACTATCGAGCATAAATACTCCCTCTTGGAGTTACTAGCATCAACTTGGCCAGAGCATCTACTAATAACGGAGAGCATGCAAGATCATAAACAACACATAGATATAACTTTGATAATCAACATAACAAGTATTCTCTATTCATCGGATCCCAACAAACGCAACATATAGAATTACAGATAGATGATCTTGATCATGTTAGGCAGCTCACAAGATCCGACAATGATAGCACAATGGGGAGAAGACAACCATCTAGCTACTGCTATGGACCCATAGTCCAGGGTAGACTACTCACACATCACACCGGAGGCGACCATGGCGGCGTAGAGTCCTCCGGGAGATGATTCCCCTCTCCGGCCTGGGAGGCGATCTCCTGGATCCCCGAGATGGGATCGGCGGCGGCGGCGTCTGGAAGGTTTTCCGATCGTGGCTCGGTGCGGGGGGTTTCGTCACGGACTTTTTATAGGCGGAAGGGCAGGTCAAGAGGCGGCACGGGGCCCCACACCCACAGGGCCGCGGCCAAGGGGGCGCGCCGCCTATGGTGTGGCCTCCGTGGCCCCTCTTCGTCTCTCCTTCGGACTTCTGGAAGCTTCGTGAAAATATAGGCCCCTGGGCTTTGATTTCGTCCAATTCCGAGAATATTTCCTTACTAGGATTTCTGAAACCAAAAACAAGAAAATAGCAAGCGGCACTTCGGCATCTTGTTAATAGGTTAGTTCCGAAAATGCACGAATATGACATAAAGTGTGCATAAAACATGTAGATAACATCAATAATGTGGCATGGAACATAAGAAATTATCGATACGTCGGAGACGTATCAGCATCCCCAAGCTTAGTTCTGCTCGTCCCGAGCAGGTAAAACGATAACACAGATAATTTCTGGAGTGACATGCCATCATAATCTTGATCATACTATTTGTAAAGCATATGTAGTGAATGCAGCGATCAAAACAATGTATATGACATGAGTAAACAAGTGAATCATATAGCAAAGACTTTTCATGAATAGCACTTCAAGACAAGCATCAATAAGTCTTGCATAAGAGTTAACTCATAAAGCAATAATTCAAAGTAAAGGCATTGAAGCAACACAAATGAAGATTAAGTTTCAGCGGTTGCTTTCAACTTGTAACATGTATATCTCATGGATATTGTCAACATAGAGTAATATAATAGATGCAATAAGCAAATATGTAGGAATCAATGCACAGTTCACACAAGTGTTTGCTTCTTGAGGTGGAGAGAAATAGGTGAACTGACTCAACATTGAAAGTAAAAGAATGGTCCTCCATAGAGGAAAAGCATCGATTGCTATATTTGTGCTAGAGCTTTGATTTTGAAAACATGAAACAATTTTGTCAACGGTAGTAATAAAGCATATGCATCATGTAAATTATATCTTATAAGTTGCAAGCCTCATGCATAGTGTACTAATAGTGCCCGCACCTTGTCCTAATTAGCTTGGACTACCGGATCATCACAATGCATTGTTTTTACCAAGTGTCACAAAGGGGTACCTCTATGCCGCTGTACAAAGGTCTAAGGAGAAAGCTCGCATTGGATTTCTCGCTATTGATTATTCTTCAACTTAGACATCCATACGGGACAACATAGACAACAGATAATGGACTCCTCTTTTATGCATAAGCATATACCAACAATTAATAATTTTCTCATTTGAGATTTGAGGATTGTTGTCCAAAACTGAAACTTCCACCATGGAGCATGGCTTTAGTTAGCGGCCCAATGTTCTTCTCTAACATATGCATGCTTAACCATATGGTGGTAGATCTCTCTTACTTCAGACAAGACGGACATGCATAGCAACTCACATGAAATTCAACAATGAAAAGTTGATGGCGTCCCCATGAACATGGTTATCGCACAACAAGCAACTTAATAAGAGATAAAGTGCATAATTACATATTCAATACCACAATAGTTTTTAAGCTAGCTATTTGTCCCATGAGCTATATATTGCAAAGGTGAATGATGGAATTTTAAAGGTAGCACTCAAGCAATTTACTTTGGAATGGCGGAAAATACCATGTAGTAGGTAGGTATGGTGGACACAAATGGCATAGTGGTTGGCTCAAGTATTTTGGATGCATGAGAAGTATTCCCTCTCGATACAAGGTTTAGGCTAGCAAGGCTTATTTGAAACAAACACAAGGATGAACCGGTGCAGCAAAACTCACATAAAAGACATATTGAAAACATTATAAGACTCTACACCGTCTTCCTTGTTGTTCAAACTCAATACTAGAAATTATCTAGACCTTAGAGAAACCAAATATGCAAACCAAATTTTAGCATGCTCTATGTATTTCTTCATTAATGGGTGCAAAGCATATGATGCAAGAGCTTAATCATGAGCACAACAATTGCCAAGTATCACATTACCCAAGACATTAATAGCAATTACTACATGTATCATTTTCCAATTCCAACCATATAACAATTTAACGAAGGAGAAACTTCGCCATGAATACTATGAGTAAAACCAAGGACATACTTGTCCATATGCTACAGCGGAGCGTGTCTCTCTCCATAAAGTGAATGCTAGGATCCATTTTATTCAAACAAAACAAAAACAAAAACAAACCGACGCTCCAAGAAAAAGCACATAAGATGTGATGGAATAAAAATATAGTTTCGGGGAGGAACCTGATAATGTTGTCGATGAAGAAGGGGATGCCTTGGGCATCCCCAAGCTTAGACGCTGAGTCTTCTTAGAATATGCAGGGGTGAACCACCGGGTGCATCCCCAAGCTTAGAGCTTTCACTCTCCTTGATCATGTTGCATCATACTCCTCTCTTGATCCTTGAAAACTTCCTCACAAACTTAAAACAACTCATTAGAGGGTTAGTGCACAATATAAATTGACATATTCAGAGGTGACACAATCATTCTTAACACTTCTGGACATTGCATAATGCTACTGGACATTAATGGATCAAAGAAATTCATCCAACATAGCGAAAGAGGCAATGCGAAATAAAGGCAGAATCTGTCAAAACAGAACAGTTCGTATTGACGAATTTTAAATGGCACCAGACTTGCTCAAATGAAAATGCTCAAATTGAATGAAAGTTGCGTACATATCTGAGGATCATGCACGTAAATTGGCTTAATTTTCTGAGCTACCTACAGGGAGGTGGACTCAGATTCGTGACAGCAAAGAAATCTGGAACTGTGCAGTAATCCAAATCTAGTACTTACTTTTCTATCAACGGCTTAACTTGGCACAACAAAACACAAAACTAAGATAAGGAGAGGTTGCTACAGTAGTAAACAACTTCCAAGACACAAAATAAAAACAAAGTACTGTAGGTAAAAACATGGGTTGTCTCCCATAAGCGCTTTCTTTAACGCCTTTCAGCTAGGCGCGAAAAGTGTGTATCAAGTATTATCAAGAGACGGTGCATTGTTATCATGAGCTCCCCCATCCATAGTGGTACTAAGGGCTTTGTCAATTTTAGGCCTATAATAATACTTCTTTGGTTTAGGCACTTTAGAGACATACATAAACTTTTGCTCCTTACCCACATAAGCTTTCTCCTTATATTTAAGAGAAGAAAATGTTGAACCCAAGGTTCCCATAGCTTTTTCAAGTTCGTCAATCCTATTGATTTGATCATCATGGACAGCATTAGTTCCTAGGACACTAATTCTTTCATCAATTCCTCCTAAGGATTTATCAAGTTCATCAGTTTTATCAAGTAATATTTCCAATTTAGCTTCAATACTTGGAAAAATTTTCTCTATGGTTTCCAATTTTTTCATAACATCTTCAAGAGAGATTTCAGTTTTAACTTTATCAACAGGGGGTATTCCAAATAAGCTCTCAATAATGCAACTAGCTTCTAATGCAGGAGTACTTAGGAAGTCACCTTTTGCGAGACTATCAAGAACATATCTATTCCAGCTAGAGATACCAACATAAAAATTCCTGAGTAAAATAATGGTGGAGTGCTTCTTAGTGCATCTATTATGAGCATCGCTAATTCTATACCAAGCATCTCTCAAACATTCTCCCCCTCGTTGCTTAAACGTGCGAACTTCAACTTCAGGATTACTCATTTTAGTAGTAGTAAATAAAGCAAACTAGATAAAGTAGATGCAAGTAAACTAATTTTTTTGTGTTTTCGATATAGCAAACAAGATAGCAAATAAAGTAAAACTAGCAACTAATTTTTTTGTATTTTGATTTAGTGCAGCAAACAAAGTAGTAAATAAAACTAAGCAAGACAAAAACAAAGTAAAGAGATTGAGAAGTGGAGACTCCCCTTGCAGCGTGTCTTGATCTCCCCGGCAACGGCGCCAGAAATTTGCTTGATGCGTGTGGTGGCACGTCCGTTGGGAACCCCAAGAGGAAGGTGTGATGCACGCGGCAAGTTTCCCTCAGAAGAAACCAAGGTTTAATCGGACCAGTAGGAGTCAAGAAGCACGTTGAAGGTTGATGGCGCGAGATGTAGTGCGGCGCAACACCAGGGATTCCGCGCCAACGTGGAACCTGCACAACACAACCAAAGTACTTTGCCCCACGAAACAGTGAGGTTGTCAATCTCACCGGCTTGCTGTAACAAAGTTAGTATCGTATTGTGGAAGATGATTGTTTGCGAGAAACAGTAGAACAAGTATTGCAGTAGATTGTATTTCAATAAAGAGAATTGGACCGGGGTCCACAGTTCACTAGAGGTGTCTCTCCCATAAGACGAACAGCATGTTGGGTGAACAAATTACAGTTGGGCAATTGACAAATAAAGAGAGCATGACCATGCACATACATATCATGATGAGTATAGTGAGATTTAATTGGGCATTACGACAAAGTACATAGACCGCCATCCAACCGCATCTATGCCTAAAAAGTCCACCTTCAGGGTTATCATCCGAACCCCCTCCAGTATTAAGTTGCTAACAACAGACAATTGCATTAAGTATTGCGCGTAATGTAACTAGTGACTACATCCTTGAACATAGCACTAATGTTTTATCCCTAGTGGCAAACACATCCATAACCTTAGAGGTTCTTGTCACCCCTCCAGATTCACGGAGACATGAACCCACTATCGAGCATAAATACTCCCTCTTGGAGTTACTAGCATCAACTTGGCCAGAGCATCTACTAATAACGGAGAGCATGCAAGATCATAAACAACACATAGATATAACTTTGATAATCAACATAACAAGTATTCTCTATTCATCGGATCCCAACAAACGCAACATATAGAATTACAGATAGATGATCTTGATCATGTTAGGCAGCTCACAAGATCCAACAATGATAGCACAATGGGGAGAAGACAACCATCTAGCTACGCTAATGGACCCATAGTCCAAGGGTAGACTACTCACACATCACACCGGAGGCGACCATGGCGGCGTAGAGTCCTCCTCAGATGATTCCCCTCTCCGTGCGGGTGCCGGAGCGATCTCCTGGATCCCCCGAGATGGGATCGGCGGCGGCGTCTCTGGAAGGTTTTCCGTATCGTGGCTCTCGGTACTGGGGTTTTGTCACGGAGACTTTTTATAGGCGGAAGGGCAGGTCAAGAGGCGGCACGGGGCCCCACACCACGGGGCGCGCGGCCAAGGGGGCCGCGCCGCCCTATGGTGTGGCCCTCCGTGGCCCCTCTTCGTCTCTCCTTCGGACTTCTGGAAGCTTCGTGAGAAAATAGGCCCCGGGCTTTGATTTCGTCCAATTCCGAGAATATTTCCTTACTAGGATTTCTGAAACCAAAAACAGCAGAAAATAGCAACTGGCACTTCGGCATCTTGTTAATAGGTTAGTTCCAAAATGCACGAATATGACATAAAGTGTGCATAAAACATGTAGATAACATCAATAATGTGGCATGGAACATAAGAAATTATCGATACGTCGGAGACGTATCAGCATCCCCAAGCTTAGTTCTGCTCGTCCCGAGCAGGTAAAACGATAACAGAGATAATTTCTGGAGTGACATGCCATCATAATCTTGATCATACTATTTGTAAAGCATATGTAGTGAATGCAGCGATCGAAACAATGTATATGACATGAGTAAACATATAGCAAAGACTTTTCATGAATAGCACTTCAAGACAAGCATCAATAAGTCTTGCATAAGAGTTAACTCATAAAGCAATAATTCAAAGTAAAGGCATTGAAGCAACACAAATGAAGATTAAGTTTCAGCGGTTGCTTTCAACTTGTAACATGTATATCTCATGGATATTGTCAACATAGAGTAATATAATAGATGCAATAAGCAAATATGTAGGAATCAATGCACAGTTCACACAAGTGTTTGCTTCTTGAGGTGGAGAGAAATAGGTGAACTGACTCAACATTGAAAGTAAAAGAATGGTCCTCCATAGAGGAAAAGCATCGATTGCTATATTTGTGCTAGAGCTTTGATTTTGAAAACATGAAACAATTTTGTCAACGGTAGTAATAAAGCATATGCATCATGTAAATTATATCTTATAAGTTGCAAGCCTCATGCATAGTGTACTAATAGTGCCCGCACCTTGTCCTAATTAGCTTGGACTACCGGATCATCACAATGCATTGTTTTTACCAAGTGTCACAAAGGGGTACCTCTATGCCGCCTGTACAAAGGTCTAAGGAGAAAGCTCGCATTGGATTTCTCGCTATTGATTATTCTTCAACTTAGACATCCATACCGGGACAACATAGACAACAGATAATGGACTCCTCTTTTATGCATAAGCATATACCAACAATTAATAATTTTCTCATTTGAGATTTGAGGATTGTTGTCCAAAACTGAAACTTCCACCATGGAGCATGGCTTTAGTTAGCGGCCCAATGTTCTTCTCTAACATATGCATGCTTAACCATATGGTGGTAGATCTCTCTTACTTCAGACAAGACGGACATGCATAGCAACTCACATGAAATTCAACAATGAAAAGTTGATGGCGTCCCAAGTGAACATGGTTATCGCACAACAAGCAACTTAATAAGAGATAAAGTGCATAATTACATATTCAATACCACAATAGTTTTTAAGCTAGCTATTTGTCCCATGAGCTATATATTGCAAAGGTGAATGATGGAATTTTAAAGGTAGCACTCAAGCAATTTACTTTGGAATGGCGGAAAATACCATGTAGTAGGTAGGTATGGTGGACACAAATGGCATAGTGGTTGGCTCAAGTATTTTGGATGCATGAGAAGTATTCCCTCTCGATACAAGGTTTAGGCTAGCAAGGCTTATTTGAAACAAACACAAGGATGAACCGGTGCAGCAAAACTCACATAAAAGACATATTGAAAACATTATAAGACTCTACACCGTCTTCCTTGTTGTTCAAACTCAATACTAGAAATTATCTAGACCTTAGAGAAACCAAATATGCAAACCAAATTTTAGCATGCTCTATGTATTTCTTCATTAATGGGTGCAAAGCATATGATGCAAGAGCTTAATCATGAGCACAACAATTGCCAAGTATCACATTACCCAAGACATTAATAGCAATTACTACATGTATCATTTTCCAATTCCAACCATATAACAATTTAACGAAGAGAAACTTCGCCATGAATACTATGAGTAGAAACAAGGACATACTTGTCCATATGCTACAGCGGAGCGTGTCTCTCTCCCATAGTGAATGCTAGGATCCATTTTATTCAAACAAAACAAAAACAAAAACAAACCGACGCTCCAAGAAAAAGCACATAAGATGTGATGGAATAAAAATATAGTTTCAGGGGAGGAACCTGATAATGTTGTCGATGAAGAAGGGGATGCCTTGGGCATCCCCAAGCTTGAGTCTTCTTAGAATATGCAGGGGTGAACCACGGGTGCATCCCCAAGCTTAGAGCTTTCACTCTCCTTGATCATGTTGCATCATACTCCTCTCTTGATCCTTGAAAACTTCCTCCACACCAAACTCGAAACAACTCATTAGAGGGTTAGTGCACAATATAAATTGACATATTCAGAGGTGACACAATCATTCTTAACACTTCTGGACATTGCATAATGCTACTGGACATTAATGGATCAAAGAAATTCATCCAACATAGCGAAAGAGGCAATGCGAAATAAAAGGCAGAATCTGTCAAAACAGAACAGTTCGTATTGACGAATTTTAAAATGGCACCAGACTTGCTCAAATGAAAATGCTCAAATTGAATGAAAGTTGCGTACATATCTGAGGATCATGCACGTAAATTGGCTTAATTTTCTGAGCTACCTACAGGGAGGTGGACTCAGATTCGTGACAGCAAAGAAATCTGGAACTGTGCAGTAATCCAAATCTAGTACTTACTTTTCTATCAACGGCTTAACTTGGCACAACAAAACACAAAACTAAGATAAGGAGAGGTTGCTACAGTAGTAAACAACTTCCAAGACACAAAATAAAAACAAAGTACTGTAGGTAAAAACATGGGTTGTCTCCCATAAGCGCTTTTCTTTAACGCCTTTCAGCTAGGCGCAGAAAGTGTGTATCAAGTATTATCAAGAGACGGTGCATTGTTATCATGAGCTCCCCCATCCATAGTGGTACTAAGGGCTTTGTCAATTTTAGGCCTATAATAATACTTCTTTGGTTTAGGCACTTTAGAGACATACATAAACTTTTGCTCCTTACCCACATAAGCTTTCTCCTTATATTTAAGAGAAGAAAATGTTGAACCCAAGGTTCCCATAGCTTTTTCAAGTTCGTCAATCCTATTGATTTGATCATCATGGACAGCATTAGTTCCTAGGACACTAATTCTTTCATCAATTCCTCCTAAGGATTTATCAAGTTCATCAGTTTTATCAAGTAATATTTCCAATTTAGCTTCAATACTTGGAAAATTTTTCTCTATGGTTTCCAATTTTTTCATAACATCTTCAAGAGAGATTTCAGTTTTAACTTTATCAACAGGGGTATTCCAAATAAGCTCTCAATAATGCAACTAGCTTCTAATGCAGGAGTACTTAGGAAGTCACCTTTTGCGAGACTATCAAGAACATATCTATTCCAGCTAGAGATACCAACATAAAAATTCCTGAGTAAAATAATGGTGGAGTGCTTCTTAGTGCATCTATTATGAGCATCGCTAATTCTATACCAAGCATCTCTCAAACATTCTCCCCCTCGTTGCTTAAACGTGCGAACTTCAACTTCAGGATTACTCATTTTAGTAGTAGTAAATAAAGCAAACTAGATAAAGTAGATGCAAGTAAACTAATTTTTTTGTGTTTTCGATATAGCAAACAAGATGGCAAATAAAGTAAAACTAGCAACTAATTTTTTGTATTTTGATTTAGTGCAGCAAACAAAGTAGTAAATAAAACTAAGCAAGACAAAAACAAAGTAAAGAGATTGAGAAGTGGAGACTCCCCTTGCAGCGTGTCTTGATCTCCCCGCAACGGCGCGTTTGCTTGATGCGTGTGGTTGGCACGTCCGTTGGGAACCCCAAGAGGAAGGTGTGATGCGCACAGCGGCAAGTTTCCCTCAGTAAGAAACCAAGGTTTAATCGGACCAGTAGGAGTCAAGAAGCACGTTGAAGGTTGATGGCGGCGAGATGTAGTGCGGCGCAACACCAGTTCGGTGCCAACGTGGAACTGCACAACACAACCAAAGTACTTGCCCCAACGAAACAGTGAGGTTGTCAATCTCACCGGCTTGCTGTAACAAAGATTAACCGTATTGTGTGGAAGATGATTGTTTGCGAAAAAACAGTAGAACAAGTATTGCAGTAGATTGTATTTCAATAAAGAGAATTGGACCGGGGTCCACAGTTCACTAGAGGTGTCTCTCCCATAAGACGAACAGCATGTTGGGTGAACAAATTACAGTTGGGCAATTGACAAATAAAGAGAGCATGACCATGCACATACATATCATGATGAGTATAGTGAGATTTAATTGGGCATTACGACAAAGTACATAGACCGCCATCCAACTGCATCTATGCCTAAAAAGTCCACCTTCAGGTTATCATCCGAACCCCTCCAGTATTTGCTAACAACAGACAATTGCATTAAGTATTGCGCGTAATGTAACTAGTGACTACATCCTTGAACATAGCACTAATGTTTTATCCCTTGTGGCAACACATCCATAACCTTAGTGGTTCTTGTCACCCCTCCAGATTCACGGAGACATGAACCCACTATCGAGCATAAATACTCCCTCTTGGAGTTACTAGCATCAACTTGGCCAGAGCATCTACTAATAACGGAGAGCATGCAAGATCATAAACAACACATAGATATAACTTTGATAATCAACATAACAAGTATTCTCTATTCATCGGATCCCAACAAACGCAACATATAGAATTACGGATAGATGATCTTGATCATGTTAGGCAGCTCACAAGATCCGACAATGATAGCACAATGGGAGAAGACAACCATCTAGCTACGCTATGGACCCATAGTCCAAGGGTAGACTACTCACACATCACACCGGAGGCGACCATGGCGGCGTAGAGTCCTCCGGGAGATGATTCCCCTCTCCGGCGGGGGTGCGGGAGGCGATCTCTGGATCCCCGAGATGGGATCGGCGGCGGCGTCTCGGAAGGTTTTCGTATCGTGGCTCTCGTACTGGGGTTTCGTCACGGAGACTTTTTATAGGCGGAAGGGCAGGTCAAGAGGCGGCACGGGGCCCCACACCCAGGGGCCGCGCGGCCAAGGGGGCGCGCCCCTATGGTGTGGCCCCTCCGTGGCCCTCTTCGTCTCTCCTTCGGACTTCTGGAAGCTTCGTGAGAAAATAGGCCCCCGGGCTTTGATTTCGTCCAATTCGAGAATATTTCCTTACTAGGATTTCGAAACCAAAAACAGAAACAGAACGGCACTTCGGCATCTTGTTAATAGGTTAGTTCCAGAAAATGCACGAATATGACATAAAGTGTGCATAAAACATGTAGATAACATCAATAATGTGGCATGGAACATAAGAAATTATCGATACGTCGGAGACGTATCAGGGACGTGGTGCGTCGGGCATCGTCACGCTCTGTCGTGCCCGTGGCGTTCGCCGTGCGCGCTCTGGCGTGCGGGTGCGCGTCACTGGCACGTCTGGGCGGGGCGCATTCCGGTCAATGCTGTGCACGAAATCGTCGAGGCTAAGGCTGGGCAGGGTCAGGAGAGTGAGAGGGGTCTGCTAGACATGGCAGGGCTGGGCTGAGGTGAGGGGTGAGAGAGATGGCATGGTGTGGTCATGCCATGCCACGGCATGGCCATGCCATTGTCAATGTGAGCCATCTCCAGTGTTTGCAGGTGATGGAAATGGTGCAGGGGAGTGAAGTGATGCTCAAGGACAGCAGGGGAGAGCCAGGGCTTGGACTTGGTCTCCTCAAACTCAGCATGGGCACAATTCTCCTCTCTGCCCACCATGTGTTCGACAAAATGCCCGCAAGAAACTTATTTTCAAATTTTGAAATTCTTTTTGGTGGATTGTATTCATATACTAATTGGAGTATATTGGTGGTGGTGGTGGTCAAAATGAAGTTGAAAAGAAAAATCACATTTTGGCACATGATCTTAGTTTTGTTTCAATGTCTCCACTTGGCTTGCTTCTAGTTTGAAAATGAGACCGAGTTTGGGGTGAGTGCTTTGAGCAAAGTTGTTGTCCTTGATGTGGTCTTGGAAGAGGTGCAAAGAATTGGCCAAGTGTAGAAAGGAAAAGTTAAAAACCAGGGGCTCAAAGTGGGTATCATGCTGAAATTGTCACACATGACCATCATTTCATGTGAGTTCATATTTGGTTCAAATTTGATTTGAATTGAGTTGGATTGTTTCCAAAAGTGTTAATAAGGGTTTAGTATCCATTTACAACTAATGGTGCAACCCAAAATGATCTAGGTTAGAGATTTGCAAAAATGGCATAGGCCATATGTGTGTGTTGGATTTATTTTTATTATTTCTTTTCTAAATTCTTTTTCTTTGTTCTTGGATGATCATGAGATCTTGGTTAGGGTTTTGAGAGTAAGAGAGAACACAAAACCAAGCATCATGGCAAAAGCACACTCAAATAATTAAAAAGGGGAACTATATGCATAGACCTATATGATGATAAAAAGTTTTTGTTGGCTCTGATTTTTGGATTCTTGAAATCTCTCTCTTGTTCTTCTTATTCAAAAGTTGGGATGTTACATTATTCGGCTAGCTAATAGAGAAACTATCTCTCCTATTGGTATTGTGCGAGATGTGGAAGTTCTATGTGGTAAGATTAAATATCCTGCTGACTTTTTGGTACTTGGTTCTGCTGCTAGTAAGTCTTCTCCTATCATTTTTGGTAGACCTTTTCTAAATACTTGTGGAGCTGTTATAGATTGCAAGAAAGAGAAAATTGTGACTAAATTTGCTGGTGAATCTTATGAGTTTAATTTCTCTAAATTTGCCAAAACTCCTTATAAAGCTGATTTGCCTAATAATGATTTTAGAGTTGAACAGTGTGCATCTATTGCTCTTGCTCCTAATAATCCTTTGCAGCAACATTTGGAGAATAATGAGAGTGAAGTCTTTAGGGAAGAAAGGAATGAGCTTGATGAAATTTTCCTTCGTCAACCTATTCTTTAACATGATTTACCGGTTGAAGATCTAGGTACAACACCACCACCAAAGGAAGATCCTGTTTTTGATTTAAAACCATTGCTTGATAATCTTAAGTATGCTCATATTGATGATAAGAAAATATATCCTGTTATTATTAGTTCTAAGCTTTCAGAGTTTGAGGAAGAAAGGTTATTGGAAATATTGAAGAAACACCGAGGAGCTATTGGCTACACTCTTGATGACTTGAAGGGTATTTCTCCCTCTATTTGCCAACATGCCATTAATATGGAAGATGATGCAAAGCCTGTTGTTGAACATCAGCGTCGTCTAATTCCTAAAATGAAGGATGTGGTAAGGAATGAGGTATTAAAACTTCTTGAAGCTGGTATTATATATCCTATTGCTGATAGTAGATGGGTTAGTCCTGTGCATTGTGTTCCTAAGAAAGGAGGAATAACTGTTGTACCTAATGATAATGATGAGCTCATCCCTCAAAGAGTAGTTGTAGGGTATAGAATGTGCATTGATTATCGAAAAGTTAATAAAGTTACTAAGAAAGATCATTACCCTTTACCTTTTATTGATCAAATGTTAGAAAGGTTATCTAAAAATACTCATTTTTGCTTTCTTGATGGATATTCTGGGTTTTCACAAATTGCTGTTAAAACTAAAGATCAAGAGAAAACCACTTTCACTTGTCCCTATGGAACTTATGCTTATAGGCGTATGCCTTTTGGTTTATGTAATGCTCCTGCTACTTTTCAAAGATGCATGTCTGCTATCTTTCATGGCTTTTGTGAGAAGATTGTAGAGGTGTTCATGGATGATTTTTCTGTCTATGGGAATTCTTTTGATAATTGTTTGCGAAACCTTGATAAAGTTTTGCAGAGATGTGAAGAAACTAACCTTGTTCTTAATTGGGAGAAATGTCACTTTATGGTTAATGAAGGAATTGTATTGGGACATAAAATTTCGAGAGAGGTATTGAAGTTGATAGAGCTAAAGTTGAAGCAATTGAGAAGATGCCATATCCGAGGGATGTTAAAGGTATTCGTAGTGTTCTTGGTCATGCTGGTTTTGATAGGAGATTTATTAAAGATTTCTCTAAAATTTCAAAGCCTCTTACTAATCTTCTTCAAAAAGATGTACCTTTTGTTTTTGATGATGATTGTAAGGAAGCTTTTGAAACTCTAAAGAAAGCCTTGACCACTGCTCCTGTAGTTGAACCTCCTGATTGGAATTTACCTTTTGAGATTATGTGTGATGCTAGTGATTTTCTGTAGGTGCTGTTCTTGGACAGCGAATAGATAAAAAATTGAATGTTATTCATTATGCTAGTAAAACTCTTGATGCTGCTCAAAGAAATTATGCTACAACTGAAAAAGAATTGTTAGCTGTGGTTTTTGCTTGTGACAAGTTTAGACCCTATATTGTTGATTCAAAAGTTACAATTCATACTGATCATGCTGCAATTAGATACCTTATGGAAAAGAAAGATGCTAAGCCAAGGCTTATTAGATGGGTGCTTCTTTTGCAAGAATTTGATTTGCATATTATAGATAGAAAAGGTGCTGATAATCCTGTTGCTGATAATTTGTCTAGATTGGAAAATATTGCTTATGATCATGTTCCTTAATGATAGTTTTCCAAATGAACAATTGGCTGTAATAAAGGTGAGCTCGCGAGATAGTCCTTGGTATGCTGATTATGCTAACTTTATTGTTTCCAAGTACTTGCCTCCAACCTTTTCAGCTCAGCAAAGGAGGAAATTCTTTTATGACTTGAGGCATTATTTTTGGGATGACCCACACTTATATAAAGAAGGAGTGGATGGTATTATGCGAAGATGTGTTCCCGAATATGAACAACAAGAGATATTGAGTAAGTGTCATGGTAGTGTTTATGGAGGACATCACGCTGGAGATAGAACCGCACAAAAGGTTCTACAGTCGGGTTTTTATTGGCCAACTCTCTTCAAAGATGCAAGAAAGTTCATTTTATCTTGTGATGAATGTCAAAGAGTTGGTAATATCTCTAGACGCAATGAAATGCCTATGAATTATACTCTTGTTATTGAACCATTCGATTGTTGGGGATTTGACTTCATGGGTCCTTTCCCTTCTTCAGAAGGTAACACTCATATACTTGTTGCTGTTGATTATGTTACTAAATGGGTGGAAGCCATACCCACAAAAAGTGTTGATGGTGAGACCTCTTTAAGAATGCTTTTAGATGTTATTTTTCCTAGATTTGGAGTACCTAGATATCTTATGACTGATGGAGGTTCTCATTTTATTCATGGTGGTTTTAGAAAAACTCTTGCTAAATATGGTATTAATCATAGAATTGCTTCAGCTTATCATCCTCAAACTAGTGGGCAAGTAGAATTATCAAATAGAGAAATTAAATCTATCTTGCAAAAGACTGTTAATAAATCTAGGAAAAATTGGGCTAGTAAGTTGAAGGAAGCACTATGAGCTTATAGAACTTCTTATAAAAATCCTATGGGTATGTCTCCTTATAAAATGGTTTATGGAAAAGCTTGTCATTTACCTTTAGAACTAGAGCACAAAGCTTATTGGGCTGTAAGAGAATTAAATAAAGATCCTAAACTTGCCGGTAAAAAGAGATTGCTACAATTGAGTTCTTTAGATGAGTGGAGAAATGAAGCTTATGAAAATGCTAAACTTTTTAAGGAGAAAGTTAAGAAATGGCATGATAGAAGAATTATCAAAAGAGAATTTAATGTTGGAGATAAAGTCCTATTGTATCGGTCTCGTCTCAGATTTTTTGCAGGGAAATTACTCTCAAAATGGGAAGGACCATATGTCATTGTGGAGGTGTATCGTTCAGGAGCAATTAAAATTAGTTCTCCCAAGGCGATGCCACACAAGTGGTGAATGGACAAAGACTCAAGCATTATATTTCTGGAGATTCTTATAATGAAGATGTTGATGTTATTCGAGTGGTAACTCCGGAAGCTTTCATCAAAGGTCAAATTGACAGTTCTGCAGAGTTCGACTTTGAATAGGTAACAGTATTGGTAATAAAAAGTCCGCGTTTAACTTTCCGAACAATGTTTTCTGTTTTTGGAAAATATGAGAAATTACGAGATCGAAACGGAGTGGAGGAGACGCACGAGGGCGCCCCCATAGGCCGGCGCGGGCCCCCGCCTGGCCGCGCCGCCTATGAGGACAGCCCTCGAGTCCCTCTCCCTCCGGTTCGACCTGGTACTTTCCTTTTGTCGTGAAAATTTTTGCTATATAATCCCCCGGACCCCTGGAGGTCCGTATATTGTCTTCTCGTCGTGTTTTGTTTCGAGCTGTTTCTGCCAGGATCTGTTTTTGAAGCACCATGGTCTCTAACAACAAGGACAAGGAGCCTTTTGAGGAGGATATTCAAGATCCCGAGTTGAAAGAAGAAGTCAAGAGGGAAGATGAAGGAGAAGTGGAGGAAGACCCGCGTGTATACCCGTGTGCCACCGTCGCAAGCATCGGGGTGGTGGCAAACCCATTCAACCCCAAGAAAAGCGCACGAATTAGCACCGGAGGAAAAGTCCCACGTCGCTTCCTAGCTCCAAGGACATCTCCTCCAGGCATCGATAACCCTTTCCACACTCTAATTCATAATAGTCAAATTGAAAGGATTCCCAAGGCAGTATTGCCTAGTAGTTGGGATATGGATCGTTCTAACACTGCAGGAAGGATGAAACCTGAAGCTGAGGGTGGGAAACAACTCTAAGAGTTGGGACTCACCGTCTGACATACTTCTTAACCGCGTCGAGCACAACTCGGAGCTGATCCGCAACCTCACTTACGAGATTGATGAGCTAAAGGAGCTTATTAAGAAGCTTATCAAGAATTCACCACCACCACCGAAGGAGTAATTCATCATTGGTATTGGCACCCCCTTGGTTTGTTCCAAGCTTGGGGGAGTGCCGCGGTATCACATCATCACTATCTTTTACCTTTTTACTATCAAGTAGTGTTATATCATGAGTAGGGAAGTTATCATATAAGATGGTTGCAGTGGAAGTATCTCTCTTTTAGTTGGTTATCTATGTATCCCTTGGTGTGAGTTATCGTTATGGAATATTAATGAGAAGTTTTATCATTTACATATTGCACACTTTATTTTAGTTTGCAGTTTCTGTTATGTGATTGATCTTGTTGTTAGTATTGGTATCACTTTGGGAGCATTGAGCAAATCTACTTGGTTTTGGCAAACTTAGCATTGGTCAATAGCAACAACACTTTGAGGTTTAAGTAGAAAAGAGGAAGTACATGTAGATATATTATTTCTTTATCTTTCTTTCTTGTTAGCTAATGAGTTTAGTATTCTGAAGTTAAGATTGTTTGTGCTTACAAGGAAGATGCATGATTGTTTCTATCACATGTATATTTGTTTGTTTTCCCTCAACCCTTATGCTTGCTAACCAACCTTGCTAGCCAAAACCTGTACTGAGAGGGAATGCTTCTCGTGCATCCAAAACCTTAAACCAAACCCATGCCATGTGTGTCCACCATAACTACCTACTATGTGGTATTTTTCTGCCATTCCAAGTAAATTGCTTGCGTGCTACCTTTAAAAAATTCATTCCTTGTCTTTGCAATACATAGCTCATGGGAAAGTAGCCTAAAAAACTATTGTAGTAAAGAATATGTCGCTATGTATCTTAGTTCTTATAAGTTGCTTGTTGAGCGGTAACCATGTTTCGGGACGCCATCACCTGTCACACCTTTGTTGAATATCATGTGAGTTGCCATGCATGTTCGTCTTGTCTGAAGTAAGGGAGATTTGCCATGAGTTAAATGGTTTGAGTATGCATATTGTTAGAGAAGAACTTTGGGCCGCCAACCAAAGCCATGTATCATGGTGGAAGTTTCAGTTTGGACATTAATCCTCAAATCTCTTATGAGAATATGTTGAATGCTTATGCATTAAAGAGGAGTCCATTATCTGTTTTCTATGTTGTCCCGGTATGGATGTCCTCAAGTTGAGATCTATCAAAACGAGAAATTAAATGCGATCTATCTCCTTGGACCTTTGTACGGGTGACATAGAGGTACCCCTTTGTGACACTTGGTTGAAACATATGTAATGCAATGATAATCCATGGAAATCCGAGCTAATTAGGACAAGGTGCGAGCACTATTGGTATTCGATGCATGAGGCTTGCAACTTATAGGAGGTTATGCATAACACATATGAATTATTACTACCGTTGACAAAATTGTTTCCATGTTTTCAAAATAAAAAGCTCTAGCACATGAGTAATCCCTGCTTCCCTCTGCGAAGGGCCTATCTTTACTTTATGTTGAGTCGGTAAACCTATTTCCCTCTATCTTAAGCAAGCAATTGAGTTGTTGTGATCCAACCATTTATATTGTGATCTATTTAATCATGTCTGAAGGTTATCAATGATTATGAGGAGATTATTATGATTAAGCATGTAAGTTCTGCCATGTAAGCTCTAATATAAAGGCTCTACTCGAAAGATAAGTACAATCTGTTAATTGTTCTCTGACAAAGAACGAAGTTTGCCATCACCAATTATGATTTCTTATGCACCTTTATTTGTGATTACCTTCTACTTGTTTCGAGTTGAATTATACGAGGAAGTTGTTCACTAGAATGTCTTGTGTGAATTAATATGATGCTTCTTGTCCGTATTTGGTTTATCAACTCTTCACTCCATAAACATGTGGTCTTGTTTACTGAGTTCAGTTTCGCTTGGGGACAAGCGAAGTCTAAGCAGGGGAGTTGATACGTCCATTTTGCATCACTATTTTATATCATAACTTACTTTATTCATTGATATATTTCATATTTAGAGATGATACTTATGTTATTTCATCTATTTTGCATGTTTCATGATTATTGGAGAATCGCTCACCGGAGTCAGGATTCTGGGAAAAAGCACCGTCAGAATGCAATATTTCGGAAGATCAACAATTGATGGAAATTACAAAATCTTATTTTTCCAAGACGGCCAGCCAAAGGAGGGACCGAGGAGGGCCGCCATGGGCCCCATAGGCGGCGCGGGCCCGGCCTGGCGCGCCGCGTGGGGAGGGGGCCCACAGCCCCTTCGGCCGCCTCTCCTTCGCGTACTTCTTCGTCCCGAAACCTAAGCTCCGGGGGAGGATCGCGAATAGTCACGGCCGCCTCTACGGAGCGGAAAACACCGAGAGAAAGAGCTCTCCTGAGCTGAAATCTGCCGGGAAATTCTCTCCGGAGGGAAATCGACGCCATCATCACCGTCATCGAGCTGGACATCATTGGGATCATCATCACCATCATCTCCATCATCATCACCGCCATCTCCACCGCTGCACCTCGTCACCGCTGTAACATCTAGGGTTGAATCTTGATTGTTTGATAGGGGAAACTCTCCGGTATTGATTACTACTTGTTATTGATGCTATTGAGTGAAACCATTGAACCAAGGTTTATGTTCAGATTGTTATTCATTATCATATCACCTCTGAGCATGTTCCATATGATGGCTCGTGAGTAGTTCGTTTAGTTCTTGAGGACATGGGTGAAGTCTAAATGTTAGTAGTGAATTATGTTGGGTAATATTCAATGGTTTGATATTTAAGTTGTGGTGTTATTCTTCTAGTGGTGTCATGTGAACGTCGACTACATGACACTTCACCTTTATGGGCCTAGGGAATACATCTTGTATTCGTTTGCTAATTGTGGGGTTGCCGGAGTGACAGCAACCTGAACCCCCGTTAGTATATCGATGCAGGAGGGATAGCAGGATCTCGAGTTTAAGGCTGTGGTTAGATTTATCTTAATTACTTTCTTGTAGTTGCGGATGCTTGCAAGGGGTATAATCACAAGTATGTATTAGTCCTAGGAAGGGTGGTGCATTAGCATAGGTTCACCCACACAACACTTATCAAAACAATGAAGATTAATCAACTATATGAAGCGAAAGCACTAGACTAAACACCCGTGTGTCCTCGAGAACGTTTGGTCATCATAAGTAAACAAACCGGCTTGTCCTTTGTGCTAAAAAGGATTGGGCCACTCGCTGCAATTATTACTCTCGCATTTTACTTACTTGTATTTTATTTATCTGCTATATCAAAACCCCCGAATACTTGTCGTGAGCATTTACGGTGAATCCTTCATCGAACCTTGTCGCACCTCGCTCCTCGTTGGGTTCGACACTCTTATTTATCGAAAGTACTACGATACACCCCCTATACTTGTGGGTCATCAAGTAACATCGGCTCCCTGTCCCGTGGAGTAACGAGGACTGGAGAAGTCGACAAAACCTTCTTCAGATTGTCGAAAGCATCTTCTGCCTCTGCTGTCCACTCGAATTTTTCTGACTTTTTCATCAACTGATAAAACGGCAGAGCCTTTTCTCCCAGTTTTGCAATAAATCTACTAAGAGCTGCTACTCGTCCTACCAGTTGCTGCACCTGCTGTAGAATCCTTGGTGACTCCATGTCAAGGACAGCTTTGATCTTCAAAGGATTAGCCTCTATTCCTCTAGCTGAAATGAAGTACCCGAGTACTTGGCCTCCTGGTACCCCAAAGAAGCATTTCTTCGGATTCAGCTTGATTTTATATCGGTCAAGGTTGTCGAAAGTTTCTCTCAGGTCATCGATGAGAGTGGCAGCGTTTCTAGTTTTGACGACAATGTCGTCGATATAAACCTCGATATTTCGGCCAATCTGCTCCCTGAGGCATGCTTGCATGCACCGCTGATAGGTTGCACCTGCATTTTTTAATCCGACATCATGCGGTGTAATGAACGCCGTTAACTCCTGGTCTTCTTTTTTGAGCTTGATCTGATTATATCCTGAATAAGCATCGAGAAAGGAGAGGCGATCGCAGCCTGCTGTGGAGTCGACTATTTGATCGATGCGAGGCAACGGGAAATGATCCTTCGGGCAATGCTTGTTGAGGCTCGTGAAGTCGATGCACATACGAAGTGCTGTCGTATCTTTCTTCGGCACCACGACTGGATTGGCCACCCACTCGGCTTCCTTGAGCTCCCGAATGAACCCGGCTTTGCGGAGCCGATTAACTTCTTCTCCAATAGCTTTTCGTTTTGGTTCTGAGAAACGACGTAACGTCTGATGTACAGGTTTGGCTTTGGGGTCAACATTGAGGGCGTGCTCAGCGAGTTCCCTGGGAATACCTGGCATGTCGGATGGTTCCCATGCAAATATTCCCTAGCGCTCACGGAGGAACTCGATGAGCGCGCTTTCCTATGCGACAGTAAGGTATGCTGATGCATTGACAGTTTTCTTCGGGTGAGAGGGGTGCACTTGATGCTTCTTTGCTTCCTTGGCAACATCAAACTCAACGGACATTGTGTTCCGATTGTCTGCAGGTGGCTGTGTATGATCAGTGACTATGTCAAGTGCATTAAGTTCTTCCCTGACTCCAAACTTGGAGGCGATCTTCTGGAAATCTCTATCACAGTTATCAGAACGAGAAAAATTTCTGTGAATAGTTATTGCTGTCCCGTTATTGCCTGGCATCTTCAGCTTAAAATATGCGTAATGAGGAACTGCCATGAACTTGGCAAACGCTGGCCTGCCGAGGATAGCGTGGTACTGTGATTCCCAATCTACCACCTCGAACTAGAGTTTCTCCTTCCTGAAGTTGCTGGGTGCGCCGAAGACAACGTCCAACGAAATTTTACCAAGGGGATAAGCGGGTCGGGTTGGGATGATGCCATGGAAGCTAGTGTCAGATTCTTTTAACATATCGACTGACAATCCCATTGATTTCATTGTGCTTGCAAACAAAAGGTTTAGACCGCTTCCTCCATCCATGAACAGTTTGCTCATATTGTATCCTCCGATCTGTTCTTCAAGGACTAGGGCAGCGTGACCGGGCCTTGGGACGGCTATCGGATGGTCCGCTCTACTGAACAGGATGTTCTGATCCGACCAATCGATATAGTCGGGCACCGCCGCCATAGCTACTTCTGCATACTTTATCTCCCATGAAAACTTCTTGGACTCCCTCTTTGAAAAGCTGGTCTTGTGAATCATGTTCACTTGCCCTCGAGATGCAGGGTAGACTTCAGTAGGTATGTAAATATCTTCGTCTGGCACATACTGTTGTTGCTGAGTATAATTGTAAACGGTCGTTCTTCCTCCTACCAAACGAGCCTTTGCTTCCGAATCAAACCTTAGTTCTTCACATAGCTTCTGAATATCGAGGAACTGCTGACAATCCTTAAGTAGATGCGTAGCCTTCGCAATGTTGTCTTTTGGGTCAATGTAAGCATGCAAGTAACACGGAGCGACAAGCTGTTCCGCAGCTGGAAAATAAGGTGCACGGCTGCGATTTTTGTTTAATTGCGCACTATAACATCCTTTGCCACACTGGCGGAGGCGACTTGTATCTCGTCCATCTGCTTCACAACGAAGATCCCTTCTCCTCTTCCATTGCTGCTCTCTGCTACTGAAATTCCTTCGGCTGTTCCCGTTGCTGTTGCCAGACCAATACGGCGGATCCACTGAAGCTATCGGTGGGACGACGACTTCTCGAGCCAAAGTTCTTAAGCTTGATGCACCTGAATTTGGAAGTCGAAGGAACCCTCCGGAATCGACGATGAAGTGGATACCGCCAAACGTTGCGTCCATACCGCCACGTAACTCCGAAGGAATTGGATGCGGTGCTTCGGTGCGCGGAGTGAACTCGAAGGATCCGCAGCGAACCGAATTCTTCGGGCTTGAAGGTGTTGGTGATGCCAGCACGAATGGTGCTGATGTGACTGGAGCAGCCGATGACATGCCTTGTACCTAAAGATGGCGCCACCAACCTCATTCACTCTCTCTTTACCACTCTATCACCTACTCTTTCTTTTCCCAAAGACGGCGCCAATTGACGTGGGTGCTCCTCGGCAATGCCCACCTTTTAGGGCTTAGGGTTGACGGAATCCTGCAGGCTGACACGAGACATCGGATACCAAACAGACAGGGAGAGAGATTTACCCAGGTTCGGGACCCTCGATGAGGTAAAACCCTTACTTCCTGCTTGTCTAATCTTGATTATCGAATATATCGGGTTACAATGGGGTAGCCAAAGTCTATGACTAAGATCTCGTCGAGAGGCTAAGATTCTAATGACCTAGCTCTAGACTTGCAATGAATCTAGCTGTTGTGATTGTGTGTCCCTCGGCAGACCCTCTCCTGGCCTTTATATTGCAGGCCATATCTCAAGAGTTCTGTCCGGGTTCGACTGTGTTACAAAGAATTCTACTTCTAATCTTTCCTTGTTTAACTTCTTCTTGCCTTGTTCATCAAGAATCCTTCTTCGGATGAATCTCCTTCATTGGAACCGACGTATTGGCCCACCTTGGTCGGTAGATGATCTTCATGGGCCCTTGGTTGGGCCATAGGAGGTAGCATAATACTAGTTACCCAAGGGTAATGCCCACATCACTTTGTTTCCCATTTGCACATTCAAGAAATTGCAAACATCAGACAAGATAAAATTATGAGCATAGTCAAAACATTGATGGTGTTGTTGGATGTTTAACGTTGTAGTCACTTCAACAAAAAACTATATTCAGTGAAAAAATGCCCTCATGAAAAATTTCAAACCGTCACAGATAGGCCATAATAGGTGACGGTTTTCCCTTGGCATCACGTATGTACAATAATGCGTGAAAGTTTTGTTTATCATGATTGGCAAAATGTCACACATTACGCTTCGTGATGGGTTGCCCTCCTATGTCATATTTGGTGACGAATTAACATTATGGGGCATCTAAATTGTCATTTAATATTATGAAGGGCCACTTGTCAAGAAAATAAATAAGTTGCGCAATTTTTAATGTCACGCAGGACCAATTTTTTAGATAAAGAAATAATTTTGAAAAAATTGTTCCTTGTAGTTTTCAAACCTGCAACCTTGCAAGTATGAGGGTTTAATATTTTGAAAAAACATAACTACAACAAGTTCTCAATCCATAAAGTAAAATTTTCAACATTCTTGTCCTTCACCCTATGCAGATGCAAGGTGGCTTCATGGATGAATTGTATACGGCGAGATCCAAAGGAAGGTTTAATATTTTCAAAAATGGCTCCATTCCTTAATTTTTTTCCAAATATGCAAGCTGGCAAGAATAACTACCTCAGTGAAGAAAGGTTTGGAAAAATAAGTTCTCGCTATGATAAACATCTACGAAATATTATCTTCCTGATATACAAATATGACCAAATTCACCTACTAAAGTTTCAATCGGAAAAAAGATGAATCAAGTCTTCAGCTTGGTGTGTAGGGCACAACACACATGTGAAAACATTTGTGACATTCCACTTGCATCTTCTCAGCATATCTCTTGTGTTAAGTCCGTCACTAATGAGCAACCATGCAAAAACGTTTATTCCTAGTAGTACCTTGCTCTTCCATATCCATGAATATATCCTACTTGTAGAAATATGCATGAAGAAATGCATGTAATAAAGATGAGCATTATAAACTCCATCCTTCCAAATAGTCTTCCACACATCCTTTCCTGAGTCCTCCAACTGAATCGTGGCCAAGAACATTTGCATTTGATTATACTCATCAAAAGCCTGCTGAGATAATGCTAGATAGAGTGTGGCCCTGTCTTCACACTCAACCGCTTCCTTAACAAATAATAAAGTATCCAAAGAAAAAGAATGTATTCGATTGGAATCTTTAGAAGGCATAATTTCATTCGAAGTGTCATTCCAAAAAAGAATAGTCACTTTTTCCAGATGTGGTAGTACAAATGGATCTGTATTCATCAGCCAAGTTCATGATATCTCTCCACCATAAAGAGACACATAAATTTGTGGCTTGAGGTACTCATTAGGGTAATACTTCCAAACTAACTTCACCCAAGGGATATCTTCCTTATTATAGAATTTATGCAAATGCTTCATGAGAAAAGCCTCATTTTGTTTTTTAAAATCTAGAATACCAAACCACCATTTTCCTTAGGCTTGCAAATCATATCCCAAGATGGTAGAGACTTTACTTTTGAATCAGACTTTCTGCCACTCTAGAAGAAATGCCTTATGATTCTATTTAACTGAGTAATAATGCCAGGTGGGATATCCAGGGAACATAGAAAAAATATGGGCATAGAGCTAAGGCAAAATCTGATCAGTTGCAGACGTCAACCATAGGCCAAGAAGGTGGAGGTAGAAACAAGTCTTCTTTAAAGTCTATCCACTAGAGCTTTGGTTTTGTAGTTCCCAAAGGTAGTCCCAATAAGTGAAAGGCATAGACTGAACTATATAACCAAATTCTTATGCTAACAGAGCCACTTGGTCAACAAATATGTTAATATGAAGTAAACAAGATTTGCACGTGATAATTGGCATATAATCATGTATTTGCTGAAATTATGCAAGGCTTCTTTGAGAATTTACAATTGTGTACTATCAGCGTGCATTATGAGAAGGGTTTCATTAACATATTGTAATATTGGAAAGTCATCATATCCTTGGATGATGGGCAGATGCAGTAAATCCATGTGGGGCAAATCATGAAAACTAATTGTAGCACATCACCTCCCTAAACATATAATAAAGCAGAAAGGGGATCTCCTTGGCGCCCCCTCTCTTGCTTTTGAATTGCGTGATAGGTATTCCATTTAATAGAACTGAAGAGGCACCTGAACAAAGAAAATCTCTGACCTATCTTATCCAATATTTAGCCTTTGTCTCTAAAAATTTGGAATAGAGTTTCATGCTGAATAGTATCAAGATTTCTCAAAGCCCATTTTTGGAATAATACATGACGCACTAGGAGATATGGACTGATGTACATTCAAAGTCCCAAGACACACAGTCATGGATAGTCATGTTTCTAATAAACCATACTAATTATTATGGATGCATTGCATAGTGACCTCTTCCAATCTATCAACTGCAATCTTGGTGATGAATTTCCAACAACAATTGGTAAGAGAGATTGGCCTATAATCATTTATTTCTCTAGGCTCTAGCATTTTGGAATCAAAATAATACAGGAATTGTTCACACTCTCTATAAAAATCCTCATGAAGTTTGTAGAAACTTTCTTTTACTATAGGCCAACATTTTTTGAGAAAAAATCCATCAAAACCATCAGGGTCAGGAGCTTTGTCAGGTGGCATCTTGGAGCTAGCTGCATCCATCTCCTCCTAAGTGAAATTCTTTGTGAGCACATCTATGCCATCCACTCTGATCAACAGGTTTTGTAAGTCTAAACACATATCAATTCTTCTTGAAGTACACGTCCTGTTTTTTGTAGAAATTCCAAGAAATTGTTGCCATCTCTTCATGATTAGACACTATTCTTCCTTATTATGTGAGAATCCTAATAATAGAATTTATTATACTACCTCTGTCCATGAAAGGATG
This sequence comes from Lolium multiflorum, assembly GCA_030979885.1. Lineage (NCBI taxonomy): Eukaryota > Viridiplantae > Streptophyta > Magnoliopsida > Poales > Poaceae > Lolium > Lolium multiflorum. The sequence goes on along the minus strand of CM061748.1, from coordinate 303,158,852 downwards.
TCAAAAATTTATTTAATTATGGATGTATCTAGACAATTTTTAGTGTATAGATACATCCGAATTTGGACACACATTTGACATACTTTTATGGACGAAAGGAGTATATCTGATTGTGGCCAATGGAAATATTTAGTATTTTCCTCTCCTAGTTTCATCCACCTTACATCTCTAGTTAAAATACGAAAATTGGGCATGTAGTAACTTTTCGTAATGCAACTTGACCACTTTCCCAACATTATTATCAGTAGTAAAAAGAGTTCTTTCTTCCTCCAAATTGTCCAATAAGAGGATGACAATGTTACATTTTGCAGGTTGCTGCTTTAATAATGATAATCCAGTTTTCCTATTTGAGATAAACTCCAAGAGACTTTACTTTCCTTGAAAACGCAGCAACTTCATAATTATCCCAACATTTAAAATTCCAAGCTGCCGAAACACAATCGAAAAAACCTTGTTGGTCAACCGAATATTTTTCAAAACGTAAGATATTAGCTTGGGAATAACTGTATAAACAGACACGACAGATGGCGCATGATCTAGCATTATCTTGGATAGAGAGAGAACTACAGTATTTGGATAGATTGTCGTCCAATTTGATGTAGTGAAGAACCAATCTAATTGAACTAGCATCTGGTTCTATTGCATATTTGACCATGTGTACGATATTTCTTTTAAAGGCAGCTTCAAATTACCAAGGTGACTTATTAATTCATTGAAAATAAAAATATCATGTGTATCTCCTCCTGGAAAATTCCTGTTATCATGTGAACGAATAAAGTTGAAATCCCCCATGGAAAGCGAAATTTCATCATCGGGAATTGTTAGATTAAAAATCCACCGAATGAAATCATCCATTAATTCACCTTGACATGGACCATATACACACAATAACGTCCATTTTTATCCGAATGGGCTGACTGAAAACGCAAAACAATAGCAAATCTCTGAACTTCTATGAGTGTGCCATGAAAAGCAGAGGAAATCCATACAACAATAATTCCACCAGATACTCCAATCGAGAGAGAGAACGCAAAATTATAAAACTGTTTGGGACAAAATGATCTAATGAATTTGTAGTCAAACAATTCCCTTTTTGTTTCCTGAATGCCCATCACAGAGAAACTGCTCTCTTGTATTTTTTCACGAATGGCCAGTTGTTTAGTCTCAGAATTAATAGAACGAATATTCAACAAAACCTTTGGACGGGGTCTTAGTCATTTTTTCCATTATATACGCTTCGCAAGCGTCAAAAGATTCAAAAGCAAATGACTTCAAAAGTACATCACTAAGGAGTTAGAACATGTGGGCTTGCAGATCATAAGCAATAGTCACTAGACACCATCTAGTCAACAATTGCTGACGTGGCTTCTTATATGTGGGTCCATGATGCTGGCGTGGCTGATGACAACGTGCGTCCAATGGTGGTAACCTCGATGTTGTCGAGTGGGTCAAGACGGTAGTGACTTTGCATTATGTAATGTGGGGCAGTCGTTGATCATGGACCCTAAACGTGGATATTGATAATTTTTCATATATACAATGACAAATCTGACTGATTATCCATAATCGAAGACAAATTTTCCAGTCACCTAATATGCGCTTGACAACGACGAAAAAGTGTGTACCATCATTAACTATTTTCTATGATGATGGAGCTTCTGTGACGAATTTACTGATGGCCAATATATGTCACCGGGCCATTTTCGGAAACTAGATCTTATGTGACGACAGGGGTTTGCCACTTGATACATTTTCGGCTGTAGTGAGTTCTCCACCAATAATACAATGTTATCATCTTCCGCCGAGGGAGATACAATTCTTATGTACCTTAACTAAATAGTATCGTGTGTTTTAAAATTAAATGTCCAGCAAGGCTATGTACAAAGGAGTGATGTTAGCTTTCTCTTAGAAAAGAAATCTAAGATAATTGATGAATTGGAAGAGAGATGTGGAGAAAAAAAAGTAAGACTTCTTTAGTAAGATATGACCTCTTAGGCGTTAAGTGATCATTTGTTTTTTCGTTCTACCAAATTTCGTATCTCAGTCGGATATTTCCAATTAAATTTTGTTCTTTTTTCGCATGTAAATATTATTATATAAAGATAACACTAGAATATATCTTGTTAGTAGTATAAGATGTCTTTTTATCATCTCTCAGATGGTGCTAGGGTAAAAATAGAAAGAATTCCAACTATTATACATGCCTTTATGATTATCTATGATAGTATAAGAAATGGTCCCCAACGGTTCTACGTAGCTACATGCTGCCCATGCATGTTTGACCCATCTATGATTATTAGGTAACCAATGTGGCAGCGCCAAATTTTCTCACCTGGCACGCGTATGCATATGTTGCATATGGAAGTGTGCCCGCCGCCATGGTCAAACGTGCATATGCGAATAGAAGCAGAGAATATAATCTGATCAACTTGTGACCGATTGGGTCGGACACCGACATGAGCCCATGCATGCAGCTGGGGTTCAAGTCGGAGTACCCTGTCGTGCCATGCAGCAAGTTTCTGTCCGGTGTCATGACTCATGACGGTGCCACTGAAGCATAGTAATAAACAACCTTAATTTTCACGCAGATCATATTTCTTTTCAAAGTACCAACATATCGAAGCGGCTAAAGTATATGTTTGCCCACTGGTAGACGTACAACACTGCAGGATAACACTAGTAGAAAAAGGGCCTTTAGTTCCGGTTCATAACGGGTTTTAGTCCCGATTGTGCAACCAGAACTAAAGGGTCGAGACTAAAGGCCCCCCCTCCCCCTTTAGTCCCGGTTGTCCATCCACGTGGGTTCCGTGCGTCGGCGCAAAAAATGTCTCCAGGTGAATTTTTCTAATTTTATTTTTTTTAATTTTTTTCACTCCATTTTTTTTCTATTTTTTCAGAATTTCTATTATTTCAGTTATTTGCATAGTTTAGTCTCTATCTCTAACTACACTTATCTCTAGTCAAATTACTTACTCGTGGTTAAACTTCCCACTCGGTCACCCATCCTCCCACTACTCTAGCACTAGCACGCTTAACTTCCGAGTTCTTCTCTAACAGCATTCCCGGGTGTGATCTACCAAATAGAGCCCCTCTTCCTGCCCACGGAACAAATAAAGCAAGCCGTTGGTGGCAAAAGAGTAGGCTTTTCTCAACCGGAGGGTCCCGCATCCAAGTGCTTCGCGCGCATGTATGTGATACTAGTATCATATCAATCCTATTAACATGTTGGTCGATGTCACATTTCTTTATTGTTTGAATTTCAAATAAATTTTTTAATAAACAAAAGTAATGATGTAATAATAATCTTGAATAAATAAATAAACATTAACTTTTTAATTTGTATTATTTCTAAATTTTTTTAATTTTTTAAATATTTATTTTTTGATAAACCCAAAACCTAAAAATTTGAAAATCTAAAAAATGGGTAAAAGTAATAGTAATCTTTATGCAGGATGCAATTATTAATTTTAATTTTTTGAAAAATTAAAAAATATAAAATCCGTAATTTATAGCAAAAACTAAAATCTTCCTGCTTTCATATTTTCATTTGGAATTTTAAGAATCTAAAAATTGGCTAACCGGGTAAACCCGGGTGAATTCGGATGTAACTTTTTCCACGATGATTTTGATATATTATACGTTTTTTATCGTATGCAAAAGTTAATGTGGTTTTACCATTTTCAAACTTTTTGCAAAAAAGTGAAAATTGAATTTCTTAATTTCACCGAATAGTAGGTTGCATAACATACAAGAATCTGAAAACATTTCATTTTTTGAATTTTCTATCATTTTCTTTTGTATTTTACAAAGCAAATTGTGTGGGAAGTCCAGAAAAAACCTAATTGCCACTAACAGGCCCCTGGCGCTATGTGATTCGAAATCCTGCTCCATTTCGAGCCATTCCGTCTAGCAGACCCCGTATTTCGCCCCGTATTTTCAAAAATAAAAACCCCGGGAAGTTCATCTTCATTGATCATACTAGGGATCATACATACATATTGATCATACTACGGATCATACTACATCTAACTAAGCATCAACCTACGTCTAGTCGTCAAGGATGACGTAGGGGATGAAGGCGATCCTCGCCCCTCCTGCGCCTCCCGCGCCTCCGCGCCTGCCGCGCCTCGAACTCTGGACGGCGGCGATGGCGCCGCCTGCCTCCTGCCTCGCCCGAGCTTTCTCGGCATCCGCCTCGGATTCGGCCACCGCACGGCGGTAGGCCGCCTCCTCTTCCGCCGTCGCGTCTTCCTCCTCGCCGCCTCCGCTTCCTCGCCGCCGGTGCTGCGATGGTGGCCACCATGCCGCCCGCCGCGCGGTCGCGCCACTGCGCGCGCCATTTCTCGAGCTTCGCCGCTCATCGGCTTGGCGGCGGGTCCTGCTGTACCACCGCCCACCCGCGGCGTACTCCGGAGCGGCTCCGGCACGTACAGCGCGGCGGCGTACTTGCAGGGGCGGCGGGCCGGACGGCGGCACTTGACCCGCCACGCGGCGGCGGGTCGCGGCGGCGGCCGATCGGGCGCGGGGGCGGCGGCGGCGGGGGTGGAATGCGGCGCGGAAGCGGCTAAGGCTAGCGGCGGCGCGGGAGGAGGCGGCGCGGCGGAGCTAGGGTTGCGAGGAGGGTTAACCTCACTCGCACCTGCACCGTACGGGGCCGATGGGCCGTATTCCGCCGAAACGGGGCGGCGAATACGGGCCTGCTAGACGGCCCAAACCGCGCCTGCCCCGTATGTCGCCGGAATTTTACGGGGTGGGCGGGTTATACGGGGCCTGTTAGACATGCTCTTAGTCCTGGTTGGTAGGCCTGCGCCGGCCGGCAGCCCACCATAGCCCTTTAGTCCCGGTTGGTGAGCATTAGTCTCGGTTCACCAGCAGAACCGGAACTAAAGACCCCATTAGTCCCGGGTCAAAGTATTTGGGGACTAATGGGTTGGGATGGTTGGGATGGAAGACCTTTTTTCTACTAGTGTAACGAGACACTACCGACGGCCACCGAGTTTGCCGACGCCTTCAGCATACATGACTAGATGCCTAAGGCCCATAAAAAATCATCGGCAAGGTAGGCCACCTGCATACCAACCACAATGCCGACAGTTATCCCAGAATGGCCCCATCGGCAAACTCCAAAAAATGTCTAGGGTCATTGTTGGCATAGGCCAAACCATCGGCAAAGAACAGAGACATGTGGCGCTTCCGGTACGCCAGCAAACGGGCGCCTCACACCATCAGAGGTATGTCGATGGTCTATCGGAGGCCCTCGGCATCCATCTTATGCGGAGAGCAGCCATCGGCATACCTCCTTTTCTTTGTTCACCCATCTTTATGCATTTATTTCCTATGTTTAAGTAAAAAATATCATTTATCTTGTGCGATACTTTTATTTCCTAGTAATACATCACATAAAATGGCACGATACATAGATTTTTATTTTTGTTTCTGAATTTCTTGTACTCGTATTTGGTCTTAGATAAAATGATAGACCAGGAAACTCCCGCATCGGATCTAGCGAAGTGAATCCTTTGAAATCTTGGCCCCAACCTTGGTTTTTCATGTTTCTATATGAGACCTAACCAAACATAATAGAAGAATAAGATCCATTGGACAACCGTCATTTCGATGTTGTTGCGTGGCTAGGTGTGCCGGTGACTACCCTCAGCTTAGAGCAAGAACAATAGTATAGCCAGCAGCTGGCTGTAGTGGTTTGCCATGTCATCTATAACTAACTTATAGCCATCATATACAATAGTGGACTCTAACAATGTACTACTTTATCAAAATATGGCCCACATTTCACTCTCACAAAGTGCCTAGGAGCACTAGCCACAATGTGAGTATCATGCATGCCATGTTGGCAAAAATCTGACGGCCCTATGTCGAGGACCACCGTAGGTATACCCTTATGCCGACGGCTTGGGGCCCTCGGCATGGTGGGCGTTTCCAAGGAACCCTTGTAGTGAACTAGTGAATCCTAGCCACTCTAGCGACCGGCAGTGGTAGAAGCAGAACCCGTCTCTTTTTACTACTTCGTAGAACGATATGATCATACTAGAAAGCTAGATATCCTCGATCAACCCAGCTTCCCCTTGCGGGGCCGATATGCATTCCAAGAAGCTCAGATTGCCAAATTTTCACCGGCGGTATCTCATGCCATCCCATGCGTTCGTCCGCCGTTGGTGGCCGGGAACACCGCGCTGTCATCCTAATCCAACACGGATGGATTCGAACAAGGGAGAAAAGCGATGGATGCAAAGGATTCGATCTATCGAATACACATGCATTCACGGAATCATTGCGGTGCGTGTGTGGGCTCGCGCGCGGGTATATTTCCGGCCGATATTTCTCCGTGGCTGGCTCGGTGGGGCGGTCGCACGTCTCGACATGACCGGCAGGGCAGCAGTGCTGGACGGACGGATTATTCCTGTGTACGCTGCACGCGTCCACGTCGCATCCTTGGTCGCCGGAAGACGGCAAAAACACGAGACAGGTAGACGCACTGGAACTAAGTGGTAGGAATGCGGAAACGATCATCCGATCGACGTCGATGGACCTGTGCCTTTTTATGGAGAAAAATGGATGGATCTGCCTTTCGTGCAAAGAGCTTTACAAAGCATTATTTAGAGATGAACATCGATCACGCATGGAGGTGGATGAACAGTGCGTCCATCTCGGCGACCAGTGGCTAGATTCTACTATCTGCTTTTTAGAGCTGGCTGGCAAAGATTCTCGCGTGACAAGCTTCAATAATTGCAAATGCATTTCGTTTTCAGGGCATTGCAAATGCAGGATATTTATGCGTTTTCTCTATGCATTGTAAGGGGGTTTGTGTTGGTAGTTGTCTGCGCTTTGGACGTACATCGCTGTTGTGGCGTAAATGAAGCGGGCAATTGGCAAGTGTCAACGGTTCAGGATAGCTGCGCACTCTCTCGCACCCAGTAACCTGACATGGATCACAGATTCCGTCGTTTCCTTCGTGGTTCAGTCTAAACACATGGCATATTCAGACCAATCAAGCTCCAATGATTCGGCGTCTGATTGCTTCTTCCTCACTTATACACGCTTAGTCGCTTACACGCAGGTGAGGAATTTCAGAGCAAGTGGAAGGTCCGCGGTAGGCACATCGCCTGCACTGGAGCTGCACGATTTGGCATTCTCACTCGATGTCCGGAACTGAAGCCCATAGATAGATTCGAGGTCGACGTCGAGGCTAGGTAGAGGCAGCGGGGCGATGCCAAGGTTGACGATAGGGCCGCGGATTCGGCCTCCCCCAGCCGAATCGCCGCTTATCACGTCACACCACCTTTATACGCGTGACCGATCGCTGGCTGCCACACCATACTCTCTGCTTACTGTGTTCGCGTGTGGTGTGCGGCGCCTAACCAATCAAATCCCACACTGTTCCTCTACGTCCACATAAGCACAAGACATCCCGTTGCCGCTGTGGAGCACTACAGCAAAGCCTAGCCGCCCAACCCAAAAGTAGTGCCAACACGTTGTACACTATGGAGCCTTCAATTGGTGGCTAGCCGAGCTCCGTGACAAATGGTAGGGATCTGGTGTCCGGCTTCCTAGTTAAAATTAATTAAGTTTGTTCTAATTTGTCTACCTTAAACTAGCAGCACGAGATCCGCTTGCAACCCTAGAAAATGGGAAGAGAAACGAAAGCTAGACACTGGAGAAACATGAGGCGACAGAAGACGGCAAACGGGCGATAGCTGATGGACGTCGATCGATCGAGCTGCCATTCGAGCAAAGATCAACCGCGCTTTGGAGAGGAGATGCATGTATATCTGGAGGTGTAAACGGATCAGATTGGATCGGTTTTTTCTCGTACCATATTCTTTACCATATATTTTTCTCAGATTTGGTCGGAGCGGATATTTACCGGTTTCAGATTCGAAGCGGATATACCGGGGTGCGGATTCGAATCGGAAATGGGACGGAATCGGACCGAAAATAAAAATAGTCGGATATATACTCTCATCGGTAGACAGTTATAGTTTTTGCAAATCTTGAGAGAGATTTAAACTTTAAATCTTGTGTAGTTCTGGAAAAAAGAGACAATTCGCTAAAACCCAAGCATTGATATAAATTTGGAGCTAAATATGCTCGCCAAATGAATTTGTTAACTCAATATCACCTAACCTTGCAATATTGGCCTTAACTTTTGAGTAAATAATTGGATTATCCGGTTTAAAATCTTCAGATTATCCTAATTAAATTTAGCATAATCCATATCTGCATGCTATTTTATATACCATATCATATACCGTATTCGGTGCACCACTTTGGAATCGGATATCCTTATCCGTCCGATTCTTTAGAATCGGATATGGATAACTTTAAACGGGTTCAGCGCCTATTTTGGTGCGAAAATTATCCTAACCATTTACACCCCTATGTATATGAGCCGCGCATGAACCAGGATCTTTGAGCATGACATAGATCTAAGTAGAGGATAGTATTGGACGGTTGTGGCAAGCAGTGTATTCGGCTTCTTCTCCGATGATGGTGAGTACTTCAACCCTAGGTATCAGGATCTTATTACCAAAACACTTTCACAGGTTCAAGCTAGGCACATGGATTCACCTTTTTGGAAGGGTATTCTAAATGTGTGACGAGTTCTTTTAACGTTTTTTTTTTAGTGTTGGCAATGGACTTAATACGCGATTTTTGGAGGATCCTTGGCTTGGAAATTCTCCTTTATATGCTCAATATCCTGACCTTTACAATATTGTTTCTCACAAAAATGTGCGGGTTGCTGATGTTTTGAATCAAATTTCAATTTTACTTGGGTTTTAAGGGATGCAAGATGGGACGCATGGATGAGTTTGGTAGAATGGTTGATGGGGGTTCAACTTACTGATCAATCGGATGTTTTTTTCTAGGAACTTAACGGCTTCTAGAAAGTTTTCGGCTATGCGTCGAACTATTTACCGGATCAACATGTGGTCCTACATTCTTCCCGAGGATCAACAGGGACAAATGGATTCTGGATGCACTCGCTTGATGAGGGTCATTCGGGCTATCTTCAACCAGGATGGCTGGCGTCATATTAATAGGATACAAGATGCATAGGCAGATTATGTACTTCCTATTTCGTTGGTGATTCATGTCGCAACTTTAGTGGATCCAGGATTTTTTGTACGGATTTCTAGATAACTAGTTTTTTGTTTGAATTCGATGCAATAAAGGGCCGTGTGCATCTTTTGGATGCAGAGCCGAGGTTTCTTCCCCCATTTCAAAATCAAGTGTGTCCATGTGTGGGTCATATTGATTCCTGATCGTGAACGATGTTCATGATGTACCGATTGATCGAAGATTTTGTGGGCATATGGTATTTTAGCATTGTTGCTAGCAACAATACTTCATGTGTAGCCGCTGAAATCTTGCGCATGTGTATATGTCAATTATGTATGTCGATGTTGTTGATCAACAATAAATCTTGCTCATGTTTAGTGTGGTTGTAAGGGTATATTGCCCCTATGTGTGGTTTTGGTAATTAATGACAAGCCCTATGGACTAATGTTTTCATTGAGTTTATATGAAGGAATATTCCATAGGTACTACTTGTATTCCATGTGTTGGATTCAAGTATGGATGCCATGTAAATAAAGATACACCTTGTGTATTGGCATCAAGATCATCGATTTGAAGATATATATGTGATATGATCAAGAAGAAGAAATGAAGATGGAGTTATTATGAGGAACTCAATTGCTCTATCTTATGTGATAAGCAATTAATGATCAAGATCTTGAGAGCTTGATTTCAAGTGAAGAATTCTTTATACACCTCAAGATATTATGATAGAGTATGCGAAGATACAAGGTTGAGTTGGGCAAGTTCAAGATGAGCATCTCAAGTGGATCACATGCTTGAAGCTTGCCGTCCATTTGGTGATAGTGGACATGTGAAGATGTGCAATGGAGCTTTCCCATCATGGTGTATGCGGGAGCATTTGTGAGTCTTTACGAAGCAACAATGATCAAGTGATGCATTCTGGCTTGAGTGGAGCTTGAAGAGCTATCATCAAGATCAAGCGGGATGCGCAAGGAAAAGGTATGGACTTGCTAGGTTTTCCTTTTACCGGTCTCAAGGTGGTTGTTGGGAGACCGGGTTATAGGATACATAGCCGCACTATCAAGAGGGGCTTTCGGTTGGGTAACTTGATCACATCGTCTTAGAGAGCTCAACCCTTTGCATACTTTGCATTCCATAAATCTTGTTGTTTCTTGGTGTTTCTCTGTGTGAGGTTCTTGAGCTTGTTGCTAGCTTTACAACAAGCCCAAGTTCATCGAAAACGGAATCCATACATCTTCTATTGCGTCTTCGAGCTTGGAGGTTTTACCAGTGTTTCTTTTATAGATAAGTCAAAACATTCATCTTATGGTTTTTACTCCGTGGGTGGACAATGATGTTTCTATGCATAAAGTTGTAGGGCTTGTTGTCCTGATTCCAACAAGCCCAAGATCATCGAAATCGGAGTCCGGGCAAAAGTTATCATGGTTTTTGTAAAACATGTTTTCATGATTGGCCCGGTGCCTCGTCCGGCGTGACCGTCGTCCCCGGATGGCCCGGTTTCAAGGCCCCCTGGACTGGTGCCAACCGGGACATGTACTGTAAGTCCCGATCCGCCCGGTCCACGGCCAGCCTCGGTCCGGTTTGGACAGGCGGCCAGTCGTGACCGGTCGAGCCGCTCTCATGCCGAGCGTCCGGTGCACAGCCGGTCGACCCGCTCACACTTGAGCGTCCGGTGCTGGCCCGTCGACCAACTCTCATGCCGGGCGGCCCGTCGTGGCCCGGTCCTGGCCCGGTCGGCCAGCTCTCACGCGGCGTCCGGTCCCTGGCCCGGTTGACCAGTGCACCGGGCTGAAAAACTCCCAGATCTGCCCCAAACGGTCATATTTCGTTTGGCTATAAAAGGCTTCTTCCCCAACAGTTTTCTAGGGTTCTTGAGCACGTTTTTGACAACCATTGTTGAACCTCTTGAGCTTGCTTCCTCTCCCTTCCCTCCCATGATTCCTGCTCATTCTTGAGGGATCTAAGAGAGAGATCTAGATCTACAACCTCCACCAATCCATTTCTCCTCTAAGTGAGGGGAACTCTTGGGATCTAGATCTTGGAGTCATTTGTTGATTTCCTCCATTGTTCTTCCTCTCTAATCTCATCCTAGCATTTGTTGCTTGGTGGGATTTGAGTGTGAAGGATTTGAACACCTCTAGTGTTCTTGCTTTGCATCATTGCATAGTGTTGAGCTCTCACCACGATTAGTTAGTGAGAGGCAGTGAGCTTGTTACTCTTGGAGGGAGACCTCCTAGTTGGCTTGGTTGGTGTCCCGGTGACCTCTTCGTGGAAGATTGTGAAGGGGCCCGGGCTTATCCTTCGTGGAGCTTGTGAAGTGGTTGTGGAGCTTGCCATCTCCGGAGTGGAGGAAAAGCTAACCATAAGGAAAGGGTCATTATCCTTCGTGGGTGTGGCTCGGAGAATAGGGTGAGCCTTCGTGGCGTTGGGGAATCCTTCGTGGGACCTCCACTCCTCCAAACGTGACGTACCTTCTTGCAAAGGAAGGGAACACGGGAATACATCCTCGTCTCCGCGTGCCTCGGTTATTTCTATACCCGAGCTCTCTTTCCTTGTGATAGCCATCATGCTTGAAGTACATATATCTTGCTATCACTTGTGCTACATATATCTTGTGCCTATCTTGCATAGCTCTAGTTGTTCTTTTTACACTTAGTTGAGCTTAGCATATTTAGGGTTTGTGCTTGTAATCTAAACGTTAGTTTAATTCCGCATTCTTACAAGACAAATCCGTAGGAGTTTTTAATTGCCTATTCCCCCCCCCTCTAGGAGACATTTCGATCTTTCAATTGGTATCAGAGCAAGGTCTCTCCTTGTTTAAGGCTTCACCACCTTGAGAGTAAAGATGTCGGCTAGTAATTTAGTGCACAATGACACAATTATCTTTGTTGGCACAAATTATCTTTCGTGGCGAAATTGCTTGCTTTGCAATCTTCGGACCTTGTGTCCAAACATTGAGAAATTTCTAGATGTAGGTTTTCTCCTCCGATGGATCCTCAAAATCTATCTTTAGAGGATGAGAAAAATCTGAAGCTCTAGTATCTAATGAGCTTTTATTCTCCTTGAGACCCGATTTTCGTAGGTTCTTGATATATATAAAGCGAAAGTCGTCTCATGAGATGTGGATCAAGCTTAAAGAAATGTTTGGTGGATCCATTTCTCATTTGGTCGGTGGTGTCTCCGAGGAGCTCTCTTCCCCTTCACATCATGAAGAGCTCCAAGTTGCTTCCACCTCCGGCCGTGATGAGTTATCATCTACTTCCACTTCACCAACGTGTTGCAAGACACAAGGTAATGATATGGTGAGTGGTGAGGAAAATTGCAATGTTGATATTGTGCTCAATAGTGATGATTCTTCATCTCTATCCCATTGCAATGCTTTCTCTTTGGACTTAAACACATCTAGCATTGAAAATAATCTACATGCTTGTGTTGATAGTCCTTGCATATCATGTGTAAATTGCTTACATAGATCTCATGATGATATGCTTGCCTTGTCTTGCTCCCATAATCAAAATACTTCTATTTTCTCTAGTTGCTTGTTGACTAACAATGTAGAGGAAACCGAACACTCTATGGATCAAGACATGATTTCAAATGAGGATTCAAGAATATCTTCATCTTCATCCTCCGGTATGCACATGTGTCTTATGGAAAATGGATCAAAGGTATCTCCTACTTTGACTCCTAACACATCCTCTAATGATGAGAGTGATGATGATGATAATGATGAAGAATATAATACCTTGTTGCATGATATGGGGATGGTATATGCTTCTCTTCATGGTAATAAAGAAGCTCGTGCTAATCTTGAACACTCTATGAAAACCTTGAATAAATACAAGGAAACCATAGTGGAGTTAGAGTCTCATATTGAAAATAGGAGACTAAGAATTGAACTCCTCAAGCAAGAGTTAAAAGATGAGAAGCATACGAACTTTATGCTTACACAAAAAATTGAATCCTATGAGCTTGAAAATGAAAAATCTATTGTTGATGATTGTGCTACTAACTCTACTTCTTGTGAAGCATCTATCTTAAAGGAGAATGTTGAGCTAAGGGATCAACTTGATTGGCTAACTAGCAATTGTAGGGAATTGGAAGAAAGCAATAAAACACTCTCACACTCTCTTGAGGATCTTCTAACTTCCTACGATGAGCTAAAGTTAGCTCATGAGGCAAGTATCACTAAAGTAGTATCTTGTGAGCCTCATGTGGACATTAGCACAACCTCAACTCAAAATGCTATTTTTCCATGTGCTAGTCCTTGTAATCCATCTAGTCAAACTAGTGATACACCTTGTGTTGGATTACTTGCTTTGCCTTGTTTCTCTAACAATGAAGCTTCTACTTCCTCTAGTACTTGTATTTATACTAACTATGTAGAGGAAATAAAAGAGCTCAAGGCCCAAGTCCTTTCTTTGAAGAAAGACTTGGAAAAGCGTCATGAAGGAAATCCGCACTTGACAAGATGCTAAGTGTGCAACAATCCCCCAATGACAAGAGTGGACTTGGATTCAACTCCAATAACAAGAACAAGTCCAAGAGCAAGAACAACAAGAAGAAGGGCCAAGATAAAGTCAAGGATTCGGCCAAGATTGTTTGCTTCAAGTGCAAAGTTGAAGGGCACCATGTTAGATCATGCCCATTGAAGAAGAAGAAGCACTTAAGTGAGAAACAACAAGGGAAACGGCCACAAGGTCAAGCTCAAGCTCAAGCTCAAGCTCTACCTCAAGTTGAAGATAGGCCAATTCCCAAGAAGAATCAAGATATTGTTCCCCAAGAGAAGAAATCAATAAAGAAGAAAAAGGGGAACACTTGCTACTTATGTCGTGAGAAGGGGCACTTTGCTTCTTCTTGCTTAGGTGGTACCTTATCTAACCCTATAATTGTTGATGATGATTATTCTCTAGGGAAGGATAAGGATGGCAATGTGTTTGCCAAGTTTGTTGGAACTCAAAGTGGTTTCAAGAAAAGAACCATTTGGGTTGCCAAGCCTATTGTGACTAACCTCTTAGGACCCAACTTGGTTGGGGACCAACAACCTCAAACTTGATCAATAGGTACAAGTGGAGGGAATTGGAGATTTGGCTACTTCATGAAGAAATAAGGGATCTTCATATATTATATTTTACCAAGCCAATTCATAAGGATTATCATATATATCTTATATCCAATGTTCCTCTTTGCGGTAACTTATACTCCAACTCTTCATATTTATTGTAAGTTACTTGCCCCTTTTGCATGTTTGGTTTTGTACCAAATATGTGTATGTATGTGTTGTGTCTTACTTGCCTATCTTGTGTATTCAAGTATGTTTGTTTGACTCATCATATATTTGTGTATTGTTTTGAGCCTAATGCATCTTGATGATATCTTACTTGGCTCTCTTTGAGTGATTAACGGAACATCCCATTTTGGGAGTGATATGCATTGTGCATCTCTCTTTCTCTAAAATGTGTGTACATGGGTATCACCACTTAGTATTGATATTGCAAGATTATCTAGTCACTATGTGGTATGTCATACTCATGAGAAATTAAAATTCTAAATGTCCATTAATCATCTCTAATCGAATTTTATTGCCTCTTGTTTAGAAAAATGTTTTATCACATTATGGGGGAGTAATATGTTTTGTACATATCACAAGCCTAGAAAATGTGAACATATGAGGTTATGCCACTTAGAGTTGATGCTCTTAATTATCTTGTTCCTATGTGGCATGTTGGCTCAAACAAACTCCATTTTTATTAAAAATCTTTATTACTCATCCTATGGGTTCTTGTTTGAGTAAGAAATTGTTGGTACGGTTTTTCCTCAAATACATAACTCTATATCTTATTTGGGACACCGATTGCTTCAAGTTATTATAATCATTGCCGTGCGTGATTGTTTGACTAGTTGAAGCTATCAAGAATCTTCATCCGTGCATAGTGCTTAATTCTATATACTTATCCTATGCCTTTTGTTGTGAAGTTGATCCTTACTATCCTTGTTGAAATATACCACCGGAAGTTAATTCCAATATTCTCATTGTCTTTGAAAATTGATAACTTTGTATGTGGTTGAATTTATGGATCATCTTCACCTTGGATTGCTTCTTATTGCCTTATTTTATTTCCAACAAATCCTTGTTGCTCCCATGTGTCTTTCTTGTCCCTTTGAAAAATCTTTTGATAAATCCTCTTGATTCATATCAAGTGTTTGTTTTGGAAGACAAACCTTTTCCTTACGGTACATTGTGCCATTGTGAAAAGTGTAGAGGGTTTGGTTTATTTGTTCGAACCTTGCTCTTTTGGGAGTTTGCTATCTCATTCCTTCTTACATGCTTTATTTGCTTGAATAAGATAAATCTTTGAGCATGTTTGCTTTATTTCATCCTTTATGCTCAATGGTTTCTTCTTAGTTTATTTGTTGAACTTTGTTGAACAAATCCCTATTTTTGATTTGCGTCTTTGATATAATTTGGACAACAAATTTGTTTGGTGACACCCTTATGCCTTATTCAATTCATTTGGTGTTTTGTCCAAAATATATCTTTCTTGGATCTTTAAAAGTTTTTGTGCATGCTTGTATGTAATTTGTTTACACTAGTAGCATGCTTGCTTTCTTCGATCCATTATATAGGATATACTCCATCAAATCCTAAATGGCTAAGATGTGCATGAAATTCAAATTTCATCCAAAATATGCACATATTTATATGGAGTGTGTCCTATATATTGTGGTTAGTCTAACCATGTTGGACCCAATAAGTTTGGGGACCAAGATGTACTTGAATGATGTTTTAGGTACATTGGAAATGCAATGGAGGCTTGTCATCTATAAGGAAGGTGTTGTCACCATATGAGAATTGGACTCAAGCTAGGATGATCGATGAACTCTTATCTACTACATCATGCCATTGCTATCTCGGTAACAAGTATCTTATTCATGCATACTCATATAGCATCCAACCTCTTGTAGGTTGCATCTTGGCATGAAATTCTTTATTTTGAAAATATTGCGATTCTTGAAAAATCCTTTTTAAAGAAAACTTCTTATTGTACATTTCAGTAATTTGAGAAGATGCATATGATTGGGATATATATATATATATAAATCATGTTTATGATTCACCTATCCCAAATATGCCCTCTAGCAAGTTATTGCATATCAATACCTCAAAGAGCTCTTATGTGCAATATTGATGAAATTACGAAATAAATCCCTATTTGTGATACTTGTTGCCTTTCTCAAAACATTCCAACTAGCTTTACTTCCCTTATTGTTAGTTGTGATGTTTTTGAGATTTTCTTGGTTGAAGCTCATATACCATAAGTGAAAATTGGATCCATAGGCTATATATGCTTTTTAAGCAAACAGCCTTTGGTATAGTTTATGACTTCATCTTGGATATCTTGTCTTATTTATTTTATTAACCTCTTGTGTGTGCATGTTTCTTTATGGATCTCTTTGTCCACTTTAGAAACTTATATACATGAGAGCGTTAATCCATCATCTTGATATCCTTGTTCTTTGCCGACCATCTTTTTATCCTTTTTTATTTTAGTGGTGTTGGTAAAGAAGATTTATGAGTGCTTGGTTTATTTGTGTTTCTTCATGGACTCATATCTCGTAATTGTTGGTCTCAAGTTGCTCTTGATAAACATATTCTCTTTATCTTGAATTGTGTTCTAAATGATATAGAGGGAGTGAGGATTCCATGTTTGTGCATATTGTATTCAAATGCAAACATTATAAATTATGCACTAACCTTGGGGAGCTTCCTTATTTTATTTATAGCACTATATCTCTCTTATCATGATATCTTTGTGTGTCCAATTGGATCCTTGATTGCTTGCTTTATTTGTGAAAACTTTATTCACCATGTTATTCTTGTGCAATCTTTGATCCTCAATATAGTTTGACTTCCTTCAAGTATTCATCATTGGATATGTGCATTTGATTCCACTCAAATTATGAGAAGTGCACACCGTGGGGAGGAACTCACACTATATTTGCTTTCTAAATTTTTCACCCATTTTGGCACTTGATGCCAATGGGGGAGAAGTTTATAGGGTTTAAGGGAATGGTTTTATACTTAAGTTTGGTTTGTGCTTAAGTGTTTTGCCTCTCATGCATGCCATATTTATTATGTATTGCATGGTTGTTTATATATAGTGGAAATTGTCCCAAAGGTTAATCTTGACAATGTATGCAATGAATTCATGTTAATCACACGTGCATACATTGTGGGGGAGTCTGCTCTATATATATTGGCTCAACTCATATCTCTTGCATTAGTTGTAGTTGTGTGAGTAGAGTTGGTTTTGATATGGGATAGTAGCTTTGTGTTACTTGACCATATCAAATACAACCTCTTGTATACAACTTATTCTCGGATAAGTTGCATACTTGCTTCTAATATTCATTATATAAACCCTCTTATTGTGGTTGTCATCAATTACCAAAATGGGGAGATTGTAAGGGTATATTGCCCCTATGTGTGGTTTTGGTAATTAATGACAACCCCTATGGACTAATGTTTTCATTGAGTTTAGATGAAGGAATATTCCATAGGTACTACTTGTATTCCATGTGTTGGATTCAAGTATGGATGCCATGTAAATAAAGATACACCTTGTGTATTGGCATCAAGATCATCGATTTGAAGATATATATGTGATATGATCAAGAAGAAGAAATGAAGATGGAGTTCTTATGAGGAACTCAATATTAGCCATGCTCTATCTTATGTGATAAGCAATTAATGATCAAGATCTTGAGAGCTTGATTTCAAGTGAAGAATTCTTTATACACCTCAAGATATTATGATAGAGTATGCGAAGATACAAGGTTGAGTTGGGCAAGTTCAAGATGAGCATCTCAAGTGGATCACATGCTTGTAGCTTGCCATCCATTTGGTGATAGTGGACATGTGAAGATGTGCATCAATGGAGCTTTCCCATCATGGTGTATGGGGGAGCATTTGTGAGTCTTCACGAAGCAACAATGATCAAGTGATGCATTCCGGCTTGAGTGGAGCTTGAAGAGCTATCATCAAAATCAAGCGGGATGCGCAAGGCAAAGGTATGACCTTCTAGGTTTTCCTTTTACCGGTCTCAAGGTGGTTGTTGGGAGACCGGGTTATAGGATACATAGCCGCACTATCAAGAGGGCTTTCGGTGGGTAACTTGATCGCATCGTCTTAGAGAGCTCAACCTTTGCATACTTTGCATTCCATAAATCTTGTTGTTTCTTGGTGTTTCTCTGTGTGAGGTTCTTGAGCTTGTTGCTAGCTTTACAACAAGCCCAAGTTCATCGAAAACGGAATCCATATGCATCTTCTATTGCGTTTTCGAGCTTTGAGGTTTTACCAGTGTTTCTTTCATAGATAAGTCAAAACATTCATCTTATGGTTTTTACTCCGTGGGTGGACAATGATGTTTCTATGCATAAAGTTGTAGGGCTTGTTGTCCTGATTCCAACAAGCCCAAGATCATCGAAATCGGAGTCCGGACGCAAAAGTTATCATGGTTTTTGTAAAACATGTTTTCATCCCGGGCCTCGCCCGGCGTGACCGTCGTCCCACCGGTGGCCCGGTTTCAGCCGGCCCCCGGACTGGTGCAAACCGGGACATGTCTTGTAAGTCCCCGATCCGCCCGGGTCACGGCCGGCCTCGAGTCCCGGTTCGGACCGAGAGCGGCCCGGTCTGGTTGGTCGGACCGGCTCACGCCAGCGTCCGGTGCACAGCCGTCGACCGACTCTCACGCCGAACGTCCGTGCACAGGTCGGTCGACCAGCTCTCACGCCAGGTGGCCCGGTCTGTGGCCCGGTCCATGGCACGGTTGACCAGCTCTCACGCCCGAGCGTCCCGGTCCCTGGCCGGTTGACCGGCCGACCGGGCCACAAAAACTCCCAGATCTACCCCAAACGGTCATATTTCGTTTGGCTATAAATGGGGCTTCTTCCCCAACAGTTTTCTAGGGTTCTTGAGCACGTTCTTGATCCGGGAAGTACTAAAATGTATATGGATTTGAAGGAGATGTTCTGGTGGAACAACATGAAAAGAGAGATAGCTCAATATGTCTCTGAATGCCATACATGTCAGCGAGTGAAGGCAGAACATCAAAGTCCTGCGGGATTACTCAAGCCACTAGAGATACCGGAGTGGAAATGGGATGAAATTGGAATGGATTTTGTTACTGGTCTACCAATGACTAGTAAAAGGAAGGATATGATATGGGTAATAGTGGATAGACTTACCAAGAGTGCTCATTTCATAGCCGTAAATCAAAAGGATACTGCGGAGAAGCTTGTGGATATATATGTTAAGGAAATAGTTAGCAAGCATGGAGTACCAAAGAAGATAGTCTCAGACAGAGGTTCAATTTTCACATCAGCATTTTGGAAACAACTCCAAGAAGCTTTGGGATCCAAGTTGGATTTCAGTACAGCATATCATCCACAAACCGGAGGACAAACCGAAAGAACCAATCAGATAATTGAAGACATGCTTAGAGCTTGTGTTCTGAACTTTGGAGGCTCATGGGAAGACCATCTACCATTGGCGGAATTCTCATATAACAATAGTTATCAGAGTAGTATCCAGATGGTACCATACGAAGCATTGTACGGAAGGAAGTGTAGATCACCAATTTGTTGGTTTGAAACCGGAGAGAACAAGGAGTTTACACCGGACTACATCAAAGAGAGACAAGGAGTCATCGAGGTAATCCGGGATAGACTCAAAATAGCTCAAAGTCGTCAAAAGAGTTATGCCGACCAAAGAAGAAGAGTTTGGGAACCAAAAGTAGGAGACATGGTATATTTAAAGGTTAGCCCAATGAAAGGACTTAAGAGGTTTGGAGTAAAAGGGAAGTTAAGTCCTCGATACATAAGACCATTCAAAATACTCAGTCAGAATCGAGGAATAGCTTTTGAGTTGGAATTACCAGAGCAATTGAGTCTGGTTCACAATGTATTTCATGTATCACAACTAAGAAAGTGTTTGAATGCACCGGATGATCCCATCACACATGAAGAAATAGAATTACAATCTGATCTAACTTATGTGGAGAGATGATAACCCACAAGTATAGGGGATCGCCGCAGTCTTTGCGGGTAGTAAAACCCAATTTATTGATTCGACACAAGGGAGACAAAGAATACTTGGAAGCCTTAACAGCGGAGTTGTCAATTCAGCTGCACAGAAATGACATAAGTTTATCGATAAGTAAGTTTTATAACGATAGCAGTAGTAGAATAACGATGAAACAAAGAACCGGTAGTAATTATAGTAAACAAGCGGGATTAAAATATTGGCACGGGGACGGATAACGGGCGTTGCATGGATGAGAGAAACTCATGTAACAATCATAGCAGGGCATTTGCAGATAATAATAAAACGGTGTCGAAGTACAAAGCAATCAATAGGCATGTGTTCCAATTATAGTCGTACGTGCTCGCAATGAGAAACTTGCACAACATCTTTTGTCCTACCAGCCGGTGGCAGCCGGGCCTCAAGGAATCTCTTGGATATTAAGGTACTCCTTTTAATAGAGTCCGGAGAAAGCATTAACACTCGTGAACACATGTGATCCTCACGTCACTACCATCCCCTCCGATTGTCCCAATTTTGTCACTTCGGGGCCATTGGTTCCGGACAGCGACATGTGTATACAACTTGCAGGGTAAGACCATAAACAATGAATATCATGATGAAATAATAACATGTTCAGATCTGAGATCATGGCACTCGGGCCCTAGTGACAAGCATTAAGCATAACAAGTTGCAACAATATCATCAAAGTACCAATTACGGACACTAGGCACTATGCCAACAATCTAATGCTATTACATGACCAATCTCATCCAATCCCTACCATCAGCCTACGGCGGGGGAATTACTCACACATGGATGGAAACATTGCTGGTTGATGGAGAAGCGTCGGTGGTGATGGCGGCGATGATCTCCTCCAATTCCCCGTCCGGGTGCCGAACAGGGACTTCGCTCCCGAGATGGAGTTTCGGATGTGGCGGCGTTAGGAGGCTTTCGGCGACTTCGACTTTCCTTCGTTTTTTTAGGTCGAGGCGATAAGTAGTCGAAGGAGGGCGTCGGAGGCCGGCCGAGGGGCCAAACCACATGGCCGCGCGGGCCCCCTGGGCCGCGCCGCCCCATGGTGTGGGGCCCTCGGGCCTCCACGGACTTGTCCTTACGGCTCCTTGATGGGGAAAATAGGGCATGCATAAATTTGAGGATTTTCTGAAAGTTGGATTTCTGCAAACGAGACACCAGGACAGTTAAACAGCGTTAGTCCGTGTTAGTTGCATCCAAAATACAAAATTAGAGGCAAAACAATAGCAAAAGTGTTCGGGAAAGTAGATACGTTTTGGACGTATCAACTCCCCCAAGCTTAGCTTATTGCTTGTCCTCAAGCAATTCAGTTAACAACTGATGCGATAAAAGAACTTTCACGAACACATTTGTTCATATGATGTATATATTCTCATGCTATGGCTAACACTTAGGCGGTTCATAATAAGATGCATGCAAATAAGATCATCTAACAACTATGTCAATCATGGAGAGGTACCAACAATTAATAATAAGCATCATGAATCATGTCTATAAGCAGGATTGCAATGTTCATAAAAGAGTATGATAAAGTGGTATCTCGCTTGCCCATATTTGATCAGCAAAACATAAATGCTCAGGCACCTCTGAAGTTCATAGAAAGACTAGAAATAGTGATTGTCAAAGATAAAAGCATCAAAGTTATACTACAATCAATCATATTTTGAGACAAGCATATTGTACTAAGAATGAAAGTTGTGCTCTCAAGAAAGTGCTCAAAGAAAGGATGGAGACACAACATAAAAGTAAAAGATTGACCCTTCACAGAGGGAAGCAGGGATTAACATGCGCTAGAGCTTTTCATTTTTAAAGCAGGAGTAAAATTATTTTGAGAGGTGTTTTTTGTTGTCAACGAATGGTAATGGGTGCACCAACTACCTCGCCAACCAGACTTCCAAGAGCGGCTCCCATGAAGGACGTTATCTCTACCAGCAAGGTAGATCATCCCTCTTCTCTTTGTTTACACACGTATTTTAGTTTTATTGTGGGTGACACTCCCCCAACCTTTGCTTACACAAGCCATGGCTAACTGAATCCTCGGGTGCCTTCCATCAATCACATACCATGGAGGAGTGTCTATTTGCAAAATTAAGTTGCTTACTGATGAATCAGAGCAAAACATGTGAAGAGAATTATTAATGAAGTTTGATTAATCGGGGCCCCGTTGCTCTTTTGCAAAATTATTGGATAAGCGGATGTGCCACTAGTCCATATGAAAGTCCGTCAAGAGTAAATGACAAGGTTGAAAGATAAACACCACATACTTCCTCATGAGCTATAAAACTTTACACAAATTGAGAAGCATTTTAAAGGTTTTAAAGGTAGCGCATGAGAATTTACTTGGAATAGTTTGAAATGCCATGCATAGGTATTTATGGTGGACACTTTGGAACAACTTGGTTTGGTGTTTGGAAGCACGACATTACATTTCAGTACAAATGAAGGCTAGCAATAGACTAGGGAGCGACAAATCAAGAGAGCAATAACTGTCATAATCATGCTTGTGGCAAAATAAATTAACGAGGCATAAAAGTGATACAAGAACTCTGAAGCAATGTAAATCATCGAGGCTTAATTGACTTTTGTTCAGTCATATGCATGCGTGAGCATGTGCCAAGTCGATATAAATGAATTATTCAGAGGGGGATACCACAATGTCATACCTACTTATGAAGAAAACAATGCAAGCAAACATCCATGAATGCTACTCATATTAATAAATTGGTGCTAATCATGAGAGATCATGAATTACTAGACTTTCTCAAATGACATATACCTCACATGAACCAACCAAGCATGCTCACATGGATGAGTATATGTACAAAAATGAAAACAAATAGAGTTCATACCACTCACCACAGTCAATTGTTGTAGATCGTCATTATTGCCTTTCACTTGTGTAGCTTGGATAATATGAAAAAAACCATGCTCCAGCCACTGAAGACCATTGAACTCAAAATGAACTTTACAAACCAAAGAAGAACAGCAAATATTTTTGTTTTCGAATTAGAAACAAGAACAAAAGGAAACAAGCAAACAAAGCAAAATCTTTTTGGATTTTCTTATAGCAAACCAACGATAGCAAATAAAACAAAATAAAAGCAAGAAACAAAAATAAACAAATGGTGAAGAGAAACAACAGAAATATTTTTGGTCTTTTTGTGTTTTAGGAAAGAAACAAAGCGGAAACAAGAAATGACAAACTAGAAGAGCCACATAAACACAAAGCAGCAGGTATTCGTCAAACTTGACAGCAGTACAGTAATCGATTTTTAAGAAATTCTTCCGCTGCCCAGATCGAAAAGTGTTCAACTAATGAAAGTTAGATAACAACCTGGGGAACATGCTCAAAAATTGGCTTCGCAAAATAACATTCTTGCTGTTTTTGAGAATTTTTATGGTGACAGCCCAGAATCTGTTTTCAATCAGCACTTCCCCAAATATCATCTCCCTCTCATTAGAAATCCACTCAAAGAAGCAAAACAAGTATATACAAGTATCCAGCAACCATAATATGCAAAGAATGAGTGATGCCGGTATACCTCCCCCCAAGCTTAGGCTTTTGGCCTAAGTGGAGTTCAATCCCATCGAGGCCATGAGGTAGCATCTCCGTAGTACGACGAAGATGGATCATATTCCGGGTATGTGCTAGAGGAAGCACCCGGGTATGTGATGGTGTAATCGTAGGAGGGCTCAGCGTCCGCTGAGTCATGCTGCTGGTGGAAGTCTTGTATCTTCATCTTCTCATCGACCTCCTCCTTAGAGCGCGACCAAGGTTTCCTGTCCAAACTGAACAAATCTGGTTGGGGCAAAGGGATTTCCCTCTCATCCCCGTCAGCAAACAACATTCTATAGACCATATTATCTGGAGTGGAATCAGCAGTAACAAATTGATGGCTCTTCATAGCAGCAATATCAAGTCTTATAGGAGTTAATGGCACATCAGTAGGGTCAACGAAATTCTAGATGTGCTAAAATCGTGATGCAATAATTCCTCCAAAAATAGGCCCCTTGCTAGACAAGCGGCGAGCAATAAGAGAACCAAGATGATAAGGTGTCTCTCAAGTAAGTGCAGCAATTAAGAAAGCAAGATGATAGCTAGAAATATTACTAGTGTTCTCCCTACCAAGAATGTTAGTAGCAAGGTAATAAGCAAAATACTTAATGGCGGGGAGTTGGATGTTTCTTATCTTGCCACGCTGAATGGTGTGGCAATCATCGTCGGTGATCCCTCGATAGAGCTCCAACAGATCCCGGGGGTTGTCATCAATCCTCCTTGCTGTACCTACAGGGGCAATATCCAATGCAACACAAAATGCTTCCAAATCCATAGTAATAGGATTACCATAAATCTTGAATGCAACTGTCGGCCCATATTGCTTGTTGTGGAACTTGAAGCTCTCGACGAAGATTTTGGTGAGCATGTAGTATTGCTCCCTCATCCCCACGTAGGCGGCTAAGCCCGCCCTGTTGACAAGGGTGAAGAAATCATCCAATATCCCCATTTCTCAGAAAATCATAGCATGGAAAAGACGAAGCATTAGGAGCCCCATTGTCCTCTTCGGGCGCGAAGCTAGGCGCGATAATATCCTCATTGTACGATCGCCTAAGTCGGGTGGCGGTCCTAGAAGGCCTCCCGGTGCTGGTTGTTCCCCTCTGAAACAATTCTCCAAAGTTGAACTTCTTCATCTTCCTTTTCTGAAATTTTTCAACAAGTGATATAAAACTTGATTTGGTGACATATAATCAAGGGGAACTACTATAGGAACTTGCTAGAGTACTAATCATGCATCAAAATTAGTTTTTACATCATAGAACAAGCATGCAAGCTTACTAAACATGTTACCTACAGCAGCAAAATATTCAAGATATACTCAACCAAACAAAATTCTACTTGGATCATTGGAGGAGTCACATACCGGAGAGCAAATGTGCCAAATTTCAGGCAATCTGGCTGAGCAAGAGAAAAATCTGAGCTCTTGAGCAAAACGCGAGTGGAGAAAGCTGGTTCGAGTTTTTTCGGGAGAGAAGATTGGGAGAAAGAGATGAAGTAGTGGGGCAAGGAGGGGCCCACACCACAGGTGGCGCGCCCCTCCTTGGCCGCGCCAGGGTGGGGTGGCCTGGGGTGCCCACTGGTCATCCCCAGGTGCTCCCAGGTGTCGTCGAAAAATAGGACCAACGGTATAATTTTTGCAATTTTTGAAAACTTTGAAAAATGCACATTTCTGGGTATTAAGTTTATTATTGGACAGGAAAATTTTTGAAAACTCTAATTAACTAAGGAACCTTGCAAATCAAAAAGTGCTACAGCAAGTAAAACAAGTGGAGGAAGAAAGAGATGTTGTTTACCCCCTCTATGCATATAAAAAGTATTTGTTAACAAGGTTGATCAAGTCTTGCCACCAAATATTTTACATAGCATAAGAAGAAATAAACCTCAAATCAATCATGTTACCTTGAATTGTATTGATATGGATCCAATCATAAGAGTTTGATATTCTTCTTTAGGCTCATATATAGGACAATCAATTGTTCCAATTTTGATAGTTCTCACATTAGAAATAGTATTGACTCCACATACTTTATCAATCCTCTTGGGGAAATAAACGGTATGCTCCTTATCATCAACATTGAAAGTAACCTTTCCTTTATTGCAATCAATAACAGCCCCTGCGGTGTTAATAAAAGGTCTCCCAAGAATAATAGACATATTATCATCTTCAGGCATTTCCAACACAACAAAATCAGTTAATATCAAGTTAGTAGTAACTTGAACAGGAACATCCTCACATATACCAACAGGAATAGAGTAGATTTATCAGCCATTTGCAAAGATATATCAGTAGGTATCAACTTATCTAAATAAAGTCTCTTATAGAGAGAAAAAGGCATAACACTAACACCGGCTCCCAAGTCACATAGAGCAGTTTTAACATAATTATTCTTAATAGAACAAGGAATAGTAGGTATACGGGTCGCCCAACTTCTTTGGAACTTTGCCATTGAAGAGTAATTAGCAAGCATGGTGGAAATTTCCTCATTGGGGATTTTCCTTTTGTTAGTAACAATATCTTTCATATACTTTGAATAAGTAGGCAATTTAATAGCATCAGTCAAAGGGATTTGCAAGAATAAAGGTTTCATCCAATCACAAAATTTATTATAGTGTTCTTCTTCCATTGATTTTAGTTTCTTAGCAGGAAATGGCATTTGCTTTTGCACCCAAGGTTCTCTTTCATTACCATGTTTCTTAGCAATAAAATCTTCTTTAGTATACTTTTTATTTTTAGCATGCTTTTCGGTTCATCTTCAACTTCTTCTTTATCAGAAGCGTCATTCTTATCATTATCATTACCATTATCATGTTCATTACCACTTTCAGTTTCAGCATCAGAAATAGAAATACTATTAGGATCATTAACAGGTTCAGAGGATTCTACAACATTTTTATGTTTCTTTTTCTTTTTCTTAGAAGGAGCACTAGGTTCAATTCGTTGAGAATCTTGTTCAATTCTTTTGGGATGCCCTTCAGGATATAGAGGATCCTGGGTAGAGACACCACCTCTAGTTGTTACTTCATAAGCATGTTTCTCTTTAGAATTATTTTTTAGTAAATCATTTTGCACTTTAGTGAGTTGATCAATTTGAGTTTGAACCATTTGAAAATGTTTAACAAGCATCTTAACATCATTGGAGGTTCTCTCCACAATATCATGCAAATTGCTAATAGCTTGAGAATTTTCCATTAGATGATTTTCTACTCTCATATTAAATTTTTCTTGCTTAACAATATAATTATCAAACTCATCTAAGCATTGAGCAGGAGGTTTTGAATATGGAATATCTTCCCTAGTAAAGCGTTGAAGGGAGTTTACCTCGATCATGGATGAAGGGGAATTATCTCACATATATCTTCTATGGGAGGTAGATTCTTCACATCTTCGGATTTAATACCTTTTTCCTTGAGAGACTTCTTAGCTTCCCTCATATCTTCATCATTCAATTCAATTAAACCCCTCTTCTTCAATATTGGCGTTGGAGTTGGTTCAGGTATATTCCAATCATCATAATTCCGGCTTATTCTAGCCAATAATTCTTCAGCTTCGTCTGGAGTTCTTTTCCTGAAAACACAACCAGCACAACTATCCAAATATGCTCTAGATTCAATGGTTAGTCCACTATAAAATATCAAGTAGATCATTCTTTTCTAAATCATGTCCAGGTCGAGCTCGATAAGAGAACAAAATCTTGTCCAAGCCTCGGGCAATTTCTCTTCATCTCCCTGGTCAAATCTATAAATTTTCTGTAAAGCAATATGTTGAGCACTAGCGGAAAGTATTTTCGAAAGAAAACATCACGCGGCTCAGTTGGATTTTAATAGAACCAGGAGGCAAATTATTATACCAAGTTTTAGCATCATCCTTTAATGAGAAAGGAAAAAATTTAGCAACAAAGTAAGTACGCATCTTGACATCATCAGAAAACAAGCTACTCATAGAAGAAAGTTCAATCATGTGTTCTACACACTTTCTTTTTCAGTACCACAAAAGGGTGTTTTCTCTACAATAGCTATATGAGATAGATCAAGAGAAAAATCATAATCTTTATCCTTAATGCATATAGGAGATGTGGCAAATTCAGGATCAGGAGATAACTTATGTCTAACAGTATATTGTGCGAGAAACTTTTTAATTTTTCTTGCATCAGTAGTAGCATTGCATCTATTAATAAAATCATCATTAAGCTCCACATAATCCTCATCAGGATCATCACTAGAATAATCAAGTTCGGGTGAATTAACGGTGTAGCAGCATTAGGAGTTTCAGTATTTTCAATTTGTCTAGACCTAACAATTGTAGCATCTAGAAAGGATCCCAATGAACCACTATCATCAAGCACAGAAATATTATCAATATTATGAGAGTTTTTAGATTCAGCGAGAAGTACCGACAAGTGAAGCTTGCGGAGTGCTAAGTTGACTTATCACGAGATGGTGAATCAAGTGTAGCAGAGGTACTCAGAGTTGTACCTTTTCTTGTAGTGGATGGTAATATGGCGACTTTAGGATCGCGAGTTTTACCCATGATGGAGAATTTGCAGTGAACAATATCAATCCAAGTGAACTTCCAAATAAAGCTATGCTCCCCGGCAACGGCGCCTTGATAACCCACAAGTATAGGGGATCGCAGCAGTCTTCGCGGGTAGTAAAACCCAATTTATTGATTCGACACAAGGGGAGACAAAGAATACTTGGAAGCCTTAACACGGAGTTGTCAATTCAGCTGCACCTGAAGCAGACTTGCTCGCAAGAGTTTATCGAGTAACAGTTTTATAGCAGTGCGGTAGTAGAATAACGACGAGTAACAAAGACAGTAGTAATTATAGTAAACAGCAGGATTAAAATACGTAGGCACGGAGACAGATAACGGGCGTTGCATGGATGAGAGAAACTCATGTAACAATCATAGCGGGGCATTTGCAGATAATAATAAAACGGTGTCCCAGTACAAAGCAATCAATAGGCATGTGTTCCAATTATAGTCGTACGTGCTCGCAATGAGAAACTTGCACAACATCTTTTGTCCTACCGGCCCGGTGGCAGCTCAAGGGAATCTTCTGGATATTAAGGTACTCCTTTTAATAGAGTACCGGAGCAAAGCATTAACACTCAGTGAACACATGTGATCCTCACGTCACTACCATCCCCTCCGGTTGTCCCGATTTCTGTCACTTCGGGGCCATTGGTTCCGGACAGCGACATGTGTATACAACTTGCCGGTAAGACCATAAACAATGAATATCATGATGAAATAATAACATGTTCAGATCTGAGATCATGGCACTCGGGCCCTAGTGACAAGCATTAAGCATAACAAGTTGCAACAATATCATCAAAGTACCAATTACGGACACTAGGCACTATGCCCTAACAATCTAATGCTATTACATGACCAATCTCATCCAATCCCTACCATCGTCTTCAGCCTACAGCGGGGAATTACTCACACATGGATGGGGGAAACATTGTTGGTTGATGGAGAAGCGTCGGTGGTGATGGCGGCGATGATCTCCTCAATTCCCCGTCCGGCGGAGTGCCGAACGGAGACCTGGCTCCCGAGACGGAGTTTCGCGATGTGGCGGCGTTCTGGAGGGGGCGACTTCGACTTTCCTCCGTGCGTTTTTAGGTCGAGGCGATAAGTAGTTCGAAGGAGGCGTCGGAGGCTGACCGGAGGGGCCACACCACATGGCGCGGGCCCTGGCGCGCCGCCCTATGGTGTGGGGCCCTCGAGCCTCCACGACTTGTCCTTACGCTCATCGATATTCGGGAAAATAGGGCCAGCCATAAATTCGAGGATTTTCTGAAGTTGGATTTCTGCACAAAAACAGACACCAGACAGTTCTGGAAGGCGTTAGTCCGTGTTAGTTGCATCCAAAATACACAAATTAGAGGCAAAACAATAGCAAAAGTGTTCGGGAAAGTAGATACGTTTTGGACGTATCAAGAGACCTGAAAAGATCTTGGAGGTACAATGGAAGAAGTTAAGGAACAGAGCAATCAAATACTTCCAAGTTCAATGGCAACATCATCCTGAAAGGGAAGCAACTTGGGAGACGGAAGAAGAACTCAGGAAGTCTTACCCCGAGCTATTCAGGTACCAATCTTAACTTCGAGGACGAGTTTCATTAAGGGAGTTTGTGTAATAACCCAGAACATAGGAACAACGAAGGGTAGATTTAGAAATGGGATGTGCATTTCATCGCAAAACGGGGGAAATTTTCGCGCCTTATTGCAACTAAACCTAAGAGGGATCGAGGTACTCTCTCATTTTGCAATTAGGGTTAGGCAAGGTGAGTTAGGGAAATTTCGACATGATCTCTTTTGTATCTTGTTGATTTGGGAATTGATTTCATTTGACAAGTAAGATTGCATTGAGAATATCAAACAATAAGTATAAATGAATATAGAAATTGAATTCACAATTCAAATACAAATTATGAATTCAAATGACTTTGAATTTCAAAGTGAATAATAAATACAACATTTATTCAAGAATATAAACTTTACACAAATCAAAAGCTCATAAGTAAAATTTGAGCTTTATTGATATCACAACACAGATTACATTGTCTTTACAATATTCTTGATACAAGAATTAAAGAACAATCAACAGAAATGAAAATGAAGATTACAATATTGATCCTAAACTAAAAACCTAGACTAAATGACTTGAAGTACATCTTCATGGTCATATTCATCTTCAAAACCTGCAAAACAACACAGCAAGTACTAGCCAGAGGGTTAAGTGTTTGACAGAATTCAGTTTGGACAGAAACCACTATCCTGCACACTTGTGCATGTCCAAAACCCTGGACAGCACAAGATAAGGGCAATAGAAGACCAAACCTGAGCACCACCAGGGGCTCAAGTTTCAGCATATGAGAGCACACAGCTCATGTGTGCTGAGCAAGCCACAGCAAGGCATGCACAGGAGTCACCAACAAGCCAGGCCTGTGGCATTGCAAGAACAGAGATGATATAAAAGGGCATAAACCCTAGAAACAGTACACAGTCGACCAGATAAGGATTCACAAGGTAAGGTGAAGATAGAGCAGGCATAGTTCATCCAGTTCTTGCTCAAGAACAGCACCAACCAACACACAACCAATCAACCACCAGAAATCATGGTGACCTGAGAAGATCAACCAAGACCTGGAGGTGAAGGGATGTGACACACAAACCACAAGTCTGCATCAACACAATATTTCACTCTAGGAGCTGGAACAAGGTATACCTAGTTCCTGGAGAAGATCCCCTGGATCTAATCCATAAATCATGCATGACATATGTCATGGGATTGAGCAGATGCTCAAAGGGTAAATCATCACTTGGTTTTCACGAAGGATCACTGTTAGTCTAGAAAGCCACTAAAACAGAAACCATCTAGATACAAATCATGTGCACAGAAGCTTGAGATCATGCACATATGCACACACTAGCAAGATCTCATGCACAGATAGCACCAGTAGATGTATTGCAAGGATTAGCAGCTAACAAAGACTACACAGAAAATCCTAAGCATGCAACCATCAGGAAACCCTAGAATTCTTCACAGGCAAGCATATTGGCATTCATATTAATTATGATCCCCAAATATGCAAGCAAAGATGAGTAGCCAACAAGATCTAGCCAACCATGTGAGCAACCAGTCAGTAGCAAGGCTACTGAGGTCACATCACACATAGAACCATCCAAAGCAAAGCCAAATAACAAAGCATCATTATCCAGAAAGGGATTCAGATTTCATTTGCTTGTCAAATAATCATGAAAAGCAAATTCATACACAGCCAGTCAATTAATCATCACTGCACAAGCAGTTCATCATTAATTAATTCATCCAAGCATGAATACATAAAAATCCATGCTATATACTGACAGTAGCACACTGTGAGGCAACACAAGCACATGTCACTGCATCCTAGCTCCTGGATCAAGTCCAGAAAGCTAGGAAGTGCAGCAGCACACATACACAGAAGCAATAGCATGCTTGAGTAGCAACATCAGTAAGTAAATAATTCACTTAGCCACATAATTAATCAGCAACCAAGCCACTGACATTTGATTGATCAAATGGATCAATTGAATCAAGTAAAGCCACACAGGTAGACTAGCCAACAGAAATTATTGATCCAATGGATCATTGGATTACACAAGAGGCACAGAAGCACTTCACAGGCATCACTGGCATTCACAAGTGTCACAGATGCATGGCAGTACACTTAGACAAGCCAGCTCATAAGCATGTATAGCATGGCATAGCAAGATCATAGCATGATAGGAGCAGTAAGCAAGCAACACATGGCATGCACAGTAAGTAACACACACTGGCCAGTAACCAAGACTTGGTGAATTGACCAGAGCTTGCAGAGAAGAGAAGCATAGGTAGCATAGGCCGCAGCAGCAAGGCTCTGCATGATCATAAGATCATCAGAAGGCCGTAGAGCAAGAGGTAGAAGAAGCACAGGCATGGCAAGGAGAAGGAGGAGGAGCAGAGAACCTTACCCGCGCCTGGAGACAGAGGATATGGCATGGTGAGGCAGTGCTCGCGCGACCATAGCAGCTGCAAAGCCAGGGAAGACGCCGGCGTTACGCCGACGAACACCACCAGCAGCACAGCACAGAGACGACGGCACAGGCACTACAAGCAGCACCCGCGCCAGGTCGGTCTCAGAGGCGCGCACACGTCGCCGGCGAGGACGCGAGCTCGCCGGAGCGAGTCAATCGCTAGAGGCGATTCACCATGAGATCCAGAGAGGAGGCGATCCGCCAGGAGAGGAAGCAGTCGAAGGAACCACGCGGATGGATCGATAGATCGTCGCGCGGCGGTTCAGATCAGGTAGGTGGCGAAGTCAGGGGAGCACGGAGGCGGCCGGAGCACGGCGCGCCACGCGCGTCGCCAGAACGGTTAGGGTTAGGTCGAGTGAGAGAGAGGAGCGAGTGAGTGAGTGAGGTGGGCCGCTGCGGTGCCACCGAACCGTTTTTGGACAAGCCGTGGTGGGTTGTCCCAATGGGCCTAAGTAAGTGGGCTGGTCCAATATGGCCAGAGGGGTATTTTAGTCTTTTCCTAATTTGAAAATAGCCTAGAATTTCACCAAATCTTAATAAATAAAATATACCTCTAAAAATCCAGGAAAAATTGGATTTGGAAATGAAAAATTATTCTTAACAAGAATAAAATAAGAAATGGAATTTAGGAAACAAATTCAAATCTTGGAATTTCCTGAATTTAAATTAACACTTGGAATTTTAAACTATTATTTCCTTGTATTTAAAAATCAAGGAAAAATCTCAAATAAGTTCAAATACTTGTTTTCGAATATTTCCAAATGAAATTCTATTATTTCAAATCATTTCTATTAAAAGAAGATATTTTCCAAAGGGAAATATTCTATTCTTCTTATTTCAAAATATAAAGACAACTCCATTATTTCAAATTACTTTGAAATGAATAATAAATCACCAAAGTAAAGAGATATTGCTAGGAATCATTTTCCTTTATGAAATTAAAGTGTTTTTACCATTTAAAAACAATTGCAAATTACTGCCAAAGGCATAAATCTTAATTCAACCCTAAATAGTAATAAATCATTGGGGTAAACGGATTCCACATAAAATAATACATTCATGACTGCATTATTTGGATTTTATAACATTGTCCTTACCGGACAATGATGCTTCTTCAGAACAGGAGTCCAGGTTCCATCCTTGCATTGAACTGCACTATCTCGCAGTCCACAGGCAAGTTCACCCTTGCTCATACCAACTTGATTATTTTCTATTACTTTACTACAAAGCTATATACTTATCATTCCTGCATGGCAAATAAAATGTTACTTTTCCAACTATGAATATGACTATGTGTCTGGCAATGGAACCATGGTATGTGTTGATATGGTGGAGGTTCCATTGCATGGGTTATATTAACCTAGGAGTAATTACCAATGCCGTCCAGTGATTCTAGCGCCGTACATACCGCGTTAACCATGAGATCTATAATGGCTCTAGAAGTAGCCGTATCTTTTCCCTCCTGCACGCCAACGGACTGGTAGAGCTGCGGGGTGTTGGAGGCACTGCCGTAGGTTGGGATATCCTTTTAAATCCCCATCCGTGTGTGATGACGGGCTCTACGGCTTATGATGGATTGTCCAAAGTACACCGTGAGTAAAGCCGCATTATCGGAAGATGTCTACTGGGGGTGTGCGGTTGGAGAAAAGGGTGGGTTTGCAGGGTCGCGGAGAAGGCGGTGTGGGCTTGGATTTTCATACCTGGCCTCACACCAAAGGAAGTGTGAACGGGGGCAAGTCCCTGCGGATGGCAAAAAGGGTGGGATCTCTTGTGGGAAAAGTAACGCACCTCTGCGAGTGTATCAAATTGTGGCTTTGTCCTCCTTGTTGGAGAGGGAGCTGAACGCGTGGCGAGGAAAGGAACTCCACGAAGTTCGGTCAACTTTGTGAAGATGCGGACATAATTTTCATAATAAAAGCAACCTTTTGAAGAAATGATTTCAAAACATGCATTGACCTACGATTTCCTGATCAATGGTCGTAGCTAGTGCATCAAGCACATTTTGCTCTTTTGAACTTGCTGAGTACCTCTGTACTCACTTTCTTTCGACACTGCTGAGACTGTGATCCGGAAATGGAGGCTATCACCGATGGAGCACCAGAAGGAAGCTACGAGCTGGTCTACGAGGAACCTGATCTTACCAGAGGAGTTGAAGGAGTAGACTATGGGATAGTCTACGGACCCGATGACACGGAGGTGGAGGATTAGTGTTATACCCTAGCATCATAGAGCCGAGCAACGTAGAACTTACCTAAATAAGTTTTTGAGCTCTCTTTCATATATGGTTATGAGTTGTAATCGTACTTTATTAGTATCTTAGGGTGTTCTCATAGGACCTGTGAGAATGCCAACTTGTTAAGACAATGTTTGTAATAATATATGGAGTGTTATGACCTGCAATGTTTCTGTTGTACCACTCTGAGGGATATGGCGATTGTGAAGAAGTCCCTTCACAAAGATCATATCAATGACTTGTATACTACAACATGCAGTGGTATGCTGGGTCACCGCAGCTGGTATCAGAGCAAATGTTGCGACCTTAGGTTGGAAAAACCTAGTATAGGGAAGAAACCTGTAGGAGTCAAGTAGAATAAGTAAAGGATTCTCTAGAAATATGGTGATTATTCACATGAGAATAGCAAAACCATATATTTTAGTGCGAAAATTCTTTATTATAGCTATTATGATGCATCATCACTACTCATATTCTGCTTTTGTATACAGCCATAATGGCGAACACGTTTCCTAAGAGGACTTTGAGGAAGGTTGAGGGATGGCTCGGTGATTATGATGGACAAATCACAGATCTCCTGCGTGGGATGCTGAAGGAACTCCATTGTGACCCACGGATACCTGTTATCAAGTATATCTATTATGATGGGGAAATCCTAGCCAAGTGCAGAGTATCGGTCCAACTACCGATGCAACTGATGATGAGTCGTATAATGCCATACGGAGAAGCCAAAACCATCACCACAGCCTATCACATGGCCCTATTCAAGGCAATCCTTGAGATAAGGCAGCACAAGTCAGTAGAACTGCTATGTTCAGAGTATTCTCATATACCTCATGCCGAGGAAGATGAGGATCCCACTCTGAATCATCTGGTGTTGCACACAGAAGCCACTGAAGCTGCAGCACAGCACATGGGATAGTTGTAAGTCTTTATTGACCACGATGTACCTTTTACACATGAAGATGAGGGGTGAGATTGAGCACATGCTAGCTGAGTTCACGGACCCTGATAAAGTCCAAACTGGATCGTCACAACCACAACACACTACACCTTTCTTTAGCTTAGAAAGCTATGTAGATTTGAGTGACCAGTTGCCCCAGAAAGACCCACTCACACCCAACTTTGTCCCACACTATCCGCATGTGTTAGCATCGTATGAATCTGGATATGGGGGAGATGATTCCAGAAACCTAAACTGCTCAGAGTCACCAATCGAGAATTCGACTGGTTGGCGTTTCGGGGAACCATTTGGGGATGAAGGAGAACCCATCACTTGTGATACGGAGGATGAAGGAGGCGAGGTTAACCAAGATATTAACCAAAGCTTTGGGCAGGAAGAGAAAGACACCAACTCCATTTCTTTAGATCGGAGATGGGACTACCAAAACATCCCAGTACGTTGTAGGTGAGAGTTCGGGAACTAAGAAAAGAAGAAGAAGAAGAAGAAGAAGAAGAAGAAGAAGAAGAAGAAGAAGAAGAAGAAGAAGAAGAAGAAGAAGAAGAAGAAGAAGAAGAAGAAGAAGAAGAAGAAGAAGAAGAAGAAGAAGAAGAAGAAGAAGAAGAAGAAGAAGAAGAAGAAGAAGAAGAAGAAGAAGAAGAAGAAGAAGAAGAAGAAGAAGAAGAAGAAGAAGATGAGAGGTCAAGTGAGTAGAAATCCTCCATGGATGGCAGAAGAAGGTGAGCTGTATCCTACTGGGGACACATATGAGTCATTATCCAACTACTTTGGCATGACAGATCTCTGTCTCGGCACTTCGTCCGATTCAGATTACATACCTACTGGAAGGACCTTCATTCCGGACGGTGTTCGGAAGACGAATCGCTGTACCGGATGGACCCCAGGAATGTACGCGGAGGCGAGTTATGATGATGAGGAGTAGAGCTCCAAGGAAGAATAAAGTAGTATAGGTGGTATTGTAATAGAACGTATTTTAAATTTCGTTGGCTTGGGCCTTAAGCCAAATAAGTGGTTTTATATATACCACATGTAATATAAGTGTGTATGTTATGTAATATACAAAGTATATGCATAATAAATGTCTGTTTTGGATTTGCTTCTTGATTTCATTGTGTGACTAGTTCTGGGCAATGAGTTGAGCTCAGAAAACATTTGCATGGTGTAATTATGAGTAATCGCTCTTTGTTACAGGACTAGGGGGAACATGGCGTTAGTTGAAACCGAAGATGCTCGGAGAGAGCGGGAGGCGAGAGAAAAAGAGGAGGCAGATGCAACAGCTAGAGCGGAGAATGCACCACCACCACCACACCCAATGATGCACCCAGATTTCCAACAGTATATGAGAGCAATGGAAGAGAATAGGAGGCGGTACCAGGAAAATCAAAGTAAGAACATGCAAGACTTCTTTACCCAAGTCATCAACGATAAGGGTAATGAAGGCAAGGGAGTAACCCTATCAGACTTTCAAAATGCAAGACCACTACCTTTTACATCAGCTCCAGAACCAATGGACGCTGAAGATTGGCTCCTGGATACGGAACGGAAGTTGAAGACCGTTGGATGCAACGATGAGGAGAAGATTCGATATACTACTTATTGTTGTCCAGCAAGCGTCATGGTGGGAGAATCTTATGTGATACCCTCCAGATAAGGTGTTCACCGGGAGGAGTTCAGAAGTTAGGGATGCCATGTTCCGGAGAGCGTGGTGGAGCTAAAGAAGAGAGAGTTTGACGAACTACGTGAGAACACTGCACCCATTATGCAGTATGTTCGGGATTTCAACAGGTTGTCAAGGTATGCACCTAAGGATGTTGATACGGAAGAGAGGAGAAAGAAGCGGTTCATGAAAGGCATGAATCCACATGAAGATGCAACGGAGGTTGGCAACTGCTGAATTCCAGGAAATGACTTTGGCAAATCACTTTCGAGGATGATTACAAGCAAGTCCAAGAGGATAGGAGGAAGAGGGCTCGTATCGAGCCAAGGAAGTACCCAATTATTAAACCAACACACGATCGGAGTTTCAAACCCGATTTTGACCTACTAAGTAATCAATACAACCGGGAGGTCGAGTTAGAACCCAATCAATCAAATCACCTGTCACAATTGTGGCCAGAGAGGTCATTTGCAGAAGGATTGTCAGAAACCCAGAATCATATGTTATGGTTGTGGGAAGGATGGACACATCAAGCCAGATTTTCCAAATAAAGCGTCGTGGAGCGGACAAAGCTCAGGAGGACGAGGTGGAAATGGCAACAACAACAACAACAACCGCAACTACAACAACAACAAGAGGGGAAAGCCGTATGGAAAGCTGAATTGCACATCTTTGGAGCAAGCGGAAGAGTCGGATCAAACAGTCTTAGGTACGCTAAGCATTCTTACTCATCCTGGCAAAGTCTTATTTGATACTGGAGCAACCACATCATTTCTTGCATTGGAATTTGTGGAAAAATTCGGGCTTAGATGTTCTAAGTTAGAAACCCTATAACTGTCTATCCGCTGGGAGACGATCTTAGTAACCCACGTGAAAGAAGCACAGGTCATAACCATATTGTGACTGTGTGTATTTCGTGGACCTATTCATCATTCCCATGAAGGACATATCAGTCATCTTAGGGATGGACTGTTTGACGGAGAATGGAGCGGTGATCAACTGTGGAGACAAAACAGTATCACTTCGCAACTCTATTGGAGGTCGAATAGTTTTCCAAGGGGACAAATACAGTGAGTTGGAGATAGGATTGGAGCTCAATCATTTGAAGGAGGTGGGGATTTAAGATATCCCTGTAGTAAATGAATTTCCAGATGTATTTCCCAAGGAACTACCAGGCATGCCACCCGATAGGGAGATAGAGTTCACAATCGATCTGATTCCAGGCACAGCACCTATAGCTCAACCACCATATAAGATGGGACCAAAGGAGTTAGTGGAACTGAAAGCTCAGATAGATGAATTGGAACAGAAGGGATTTATTCAAGAAAGTGTGTCACCATGGGGTACACCAGTCATTTTTGTGGATAAAAGAGATGGTGGAAGGAGAATGTGTGGAGATTACAGGAATCTTAACAATGTAACTATCAAGAACAAGTACCCTTTACTTAGGATACAAGACCTTTTTGATCAAGTTCAAGGAGCTGGAGTCTTCTCGAAGATAGATTTACGGTCAGGATACCATCAAATCAAGATCAAGAAGGAGGATGTACCAAAAACAGCGTTTGTATCAAGGTATGGACACCATGAATACTTGGTTGTACCATTTGGACTAACAAATGCACCAGCTATTTTCATGAATTTGATGAACAAGATATTCATGAAGTACTTGGAAAAGTTCGTGATAGTGTTCATAGATGATATTCTAATATATTCCAAAGATAAAGAAGAACATGCAAGCATTTGAAGATAGTTCTGCAGATTTTGAGAGAACATCAGCTATATGCAAAGTTCAGCAAAGTGCAAATTTTGGTTAGATAGTGTTGAATTTCTTGGACATGTCATAA
Organism: Lolium multiflorum; assembly: GCA_030979885.1. Lineage (NCBI taxonomy): Eukaryota > Viridiplantae > Streptophyta > Magnoliopsida > Poales > Poaceae > Lolium > Lolium multiflorum. The sequence continues at coordinate 303,119,833 of CM061748.1, read as the reverse complement.
CCAAAGAAGGCATAGCGGTGAATCCAAGCAAGGTTCAGTCCGTTGGAATGGAAGTCACCCAAAAATGCTAAGGAGATACGAGGATTCCTGGTATGGCAGGCTATTATCGAAGATTCATAGAAGGATTTTCGAAGATAGCAGGACCAATGACCAAGTTACTCAAGAAAAATACCCCATTTGTGTGGACTGATGAGTGTGAAGCCAGTTTCCAAACACTCAAAGATAAGTTAACCACATCACCGGTGTTAGCAATTTCGGAACCTGGAAAGGATTACACAGTGTATTGTGATGCTTCCAAGAATGGACTTGGATGTGTTCTTATGCAAGATCGGAAAGTAATAGCTTATGGATCAAGACAGTTGAAACCACATGAACATAACTACCCAGTACATGATCTAGAGTTGGCGGCAGTTGTGTATGCTTTGAAGAGTTGGAGACAATTTCTATATGGATCCAAGTGTGAGTTATACACAGATCATAAGAGTTTGAAATATTTCTTCACTCAGAAGGAATTAAACATGAGACAGAAGAGATGGTTAGAGTTGATTAAGGATTATGACCTTACAATCAATTATACACCAGGCAAGGCTAATGTAGTAGCAGATGCCTTAAGCAGAAAGAGTACGGAAAATCAACCTATGGAATGGGAGATTCCAAAAGAACTTCGGAAAGAGCTAGAGGAAGCCCAGATTCTATTTATTCAAGGTGATGCTAAGGGAAGTGTAGCAACTATGAGGATTATGGATGAGATGTATTCAGACTTGAAGTATGAGATTATCCGAAAACAAGCGGATGATTTGTTCATCCAAGAAGAAATCAAAAGGATTGGAGAAGGTAGACCATCGGAATTCAATCTAGGGGAGTTTGATTCATTGTACTTTCAGAAAAGAATATGTGTACCGGATGATCCAGAAGTGAAGTCAATCATATTAAAGGAAGCACATGAAACCCCTTATTCAATACATCCGGAAGTACTAAAATGTATATGGATTTGAAGGAGATGTTTCGGTGGAACAACATGAAAAGAGAGATAGCTCAATATGTCTACGAATGCCATACATGTCAGTAGTGAAGGCAGAACATCAGAGTCCTGCGGGATTACTCAAGCCACTAGAGATACCGGAGTGGAAATGGGATGAAATCGAATGGATTTTGTTACTGGTCTACCAATGACTAGTAAAAGGAAGGATATGATATGGGTAATAGTGGATAGACTTACCAAGAGTGCTCATTTCATAGCCGTAAATACAAAGGATACTGCGGAGAAGCTTGTGGATATATATGTTAAGGAAATAGTTAGCAAGCATGGAGTACCAAAGAAGATAGTCTCAGACGGAGGTTCAATTTTCACATCAGTATTTTAGAAACAACTCCAAGAAGCTTTGGGATCCAAGTTGGATTTCAGTACAGCATATCATCCACAAACCGGAGGACAAACCGAAAGAACCAATCAGATACTTGAAGACATGCTTAGAGCTTGTGTTCTGAACTTTGGAGGCTCATGGGAAGACCATCTACCATTGGCAGAATTCTCATATAACAATAGTTATCAGAGTAGTATCCAGATGGCACCATACGAAGCATTGTACGGAAGGAAGTGTAGATCACCAATTTGTTGGTTTGAAATCGGAGAGAACAAAGAGTTTACACCGTACTACATCAAAGAGAGACAAGGAGTCATCGAGGTAATCCGGGATAGACTCAAAATAGCTCGAAGTCGTCAAAAGAGTTATGCCGACCAAAGAAGAAGAGTTTGGGAACCAAAAGTAGGAGACATGGTATATTTAAAGGTTAGCCCAATGAAAGGACTTAAGAGGTTTGGAGTAAAAGGGAAGTTAAGTCCTCGATACATAGGACCATTCAAAATACTCAGTCAGAATCGAGGAACATCTTTTGAGTTGGAATTACCAGAGCAATTGAGTCTGGTTCACAATGTATTTCATGTATCACAACTAAGAAAGTGTTTGAAGGCACCGGATGATCCCATCACACATGAAGAAATAGAATTACAATCTAATCTAACTTATGTGGAGAGACCTGAAAAGATCTTGGAGGTACAATGGAAGAAGTTAAGGAATAGAGCAATCAAATACTTCCAAGTTCAATGGCAACATCATCCTGAAAGGGAAGCAACTTGGGAGACGGAAGAAGAACTCAGGAAGTCTTACCCCGAGCTATTCAGGTACCAATCTTAACTTCGGGACGAAGTTTCTGTTAAGGGGGAGTTTGTGTAATAACCCAGAACATAGGAACAACGAAGGGTAGATTTAGAAATGGGATGTGCATTTCATCGCAAAACGGGGAAATTTTCGCGCCTTATTGCAACTAAACCTAAGAGGGATCGAGGTACTCTCTCATTTTGCAATTAGGGTTAGGCAAGGTGAGTTAGGGAAATTTCGACATGATCTCTTTTGTATCTTGTTGATTTGGGAATTGATTTCATTTGACAAGTAAGATTGCATTGAGAATATCAAACAATAAGTATAAATGAATATAGAAATTGAATTCACAATTCAAATACAAATTATGAATTCAAATGACTTTGAATTTCAAAGTGAATAATAAATACAACATTTATTCAAGAATATAAACTTTACACAAATCAAAAGCTCATAAGTAAAATTTGAGCTTTATTGATATCACAACACAGTTACATTGTCTTTACAATATTCTTGATACAAGAATTAAAGAACAATCAACAGAAATGAAAATGAAGATTACAATATTGATCCTAAACTAAAAACCTAGACTAAATGACTTGAAGTACATCTTCATGGTCATATTCATCTTCAAAACCCATAAAACAACACAGCAAGTACTAGCCAGAGGGTTAAGTGTTTGAGAATTCAGTTTGGACAGAAACCACTATCCTGCACACTTGTGCATGTCCAAAACCCTGGACAGCACAAGATAAGGGCAATAGAAGACCAAACCTGAGCACCACCAGGGCTCAAGTTTCAGCATATGAGAGCACACGGCTCATGTGTGCTGAGCAAGCTCTGACAAGGCATGCCAGGGCTTAGTCACCACGGCAAGCCAGGCACTGTGTGGCATTGCAAGAACCAAGCGAGAGATGATATAAAAGGGCATAAACCCTAGAAACAGTACACAGTCGACCAGATAAGGATTCACAAGGTAAGGTGAAGATAGAGCAGGCATAGTTCATCCAGTTCTTGCTCAAGAACAGCACCAACCAACACACAACCAATCAACCACCAGAAATCATGGTGACTGAGAAGATCAACCAAGACCTGGAGGTGAAGGGATGTGACACACAAACCACAAGTCTGCATCAACACAATATTTCACTCTAGGAGCTGGAACAAGGTATACCTAGTTCCTGGAGAAGATCCCCTGGATCTAATCCATAAATCATGCATGACATATGTCATGGGATTGAGCAGATGCTCAAAGGGTAAATCATCACTTGGTTTTCACGAAGGATCACTGTTAGTCTAGAAAGCCACTAAAACAGAAACCATCTAGATACAAATCATGTGCACAGAAGCTTGAGATCATGCACATATGCACACACTAGCAAGATCTCATGCACAGATAGCACCAGTAGATGTATTGCAAGGATTAGCAGCTAACAAAGACTACACAGAAAATCCTAAGCATGCAACCATCAGGAAACCCTAGAATTCTTCACAGGCAAGCATATTGGCATTCATATTGATTATGATCCCCAAATATGCAAGCAAAGATGAGTAGCCAACAAATCTAGCCAACTATGTGAGCAACCAGTCAGTAGCAACGCTACTGAGGTCACATCACACATAGAACCATCCAAAGCAAAGCCAAATAACAAAGCATCATTATCCAGAAAGGGATTCAGATTTCATTTGCTTGTCAAATAATCATGAAAAGCAAATTCATACACAGCCAGTCAATTAATCATCACTGCACAAGCAGTTCATCATTAATTAATTCATCCAAGCATGAATACATAAAAATCCATGCTATATACTGACAGTAGCACACTGTGAGGCAACACAAGCACATGTCATTGCATCCTAGCTCCTGGATCAAGTCCAGAAAGCTAGGAAGTACTGCAGCACACATACACAGAAGCAATAGCATGCTTGAGCAGCAACATCAGTAAGTAAATAATTCACTTAGCCACAGAATTAATTTAAGCCATTGATCATTGATTGATCAAATGGATCAAATCAAGTCAAGCTCAAGTAACACCAGAAATTATTGCCAATGGATCATTGGATTATTGAGGCCAACACTTCACACATCACTAGTTCACAAGTGTCAGAATGCATCTCAGTACACCTAGACAAGCAACTCATAGCATGTATAGCATGGCATAGCAAGATCATAGCATGATAACAGTAAGCAAGCAACACACATGCACAGTAAGTAACACACACTGGCCAGTAACCAAGACTTGGTGAATTGACCAGAGCGCAGAGAAGAGAAGCATAGGTAGCATAGGCGCGGCAGCAGGCTGCATGATCATGGATCATCAGAAGGTCGTAGAGCAAGAGGTAGAAGAAGCACAGGCATGGCAAGGAGAAGGAGGAGGAGCGAGAGAACCTTACCCGCACAGTGACAGAGCTATGGCATGGCGAGGGGCTTGCTCGCGCGGCCATAGCAGCTCAAAGCCAGAAGAAGCCGCGTTACGCGCGAACACCACCGCACGAACACGGAGACGACGGCACGCAACGCTGCGAGCAACACCCGCGCCAGGTCGGTCTCAGAGGCGCGCACACGTCGCCGGCGAGGACGCGAGCTCGCCGGAGCGAGTCAATCGCCAGAGGTGATTCACCATGAGATCCAGAGAGGAGGCGATCCGCCATGAGAGGAAGCAATCGAAGGAACCACGCGGACGGATCGATAGATCGTCGCGCGGCGGTTCAGATCAGGTAGGTGGCGAAGTCAGGGGAGCACGGAGGCGGCCATGGCGGCGATGCCATCGCCACGCGCGTCGCCAGAAGGGTTAGGGTTAGGTCGAGTGAGAGAGAGGAGCGAGTGAGTGAGTGAGGTGGGCCGCTGCGGCGCCACCGAACCGTTTTGGGAGAAGCCGTGGTGGGCTGTCCCAATGGGCCTAAGTAAGTGGGCTGGCCCAATATGGCCAGAGGGGTATTTTAGTCTTTTCCTAATTTGAAAATAGCCTAGAATTTCACCAAATCTTAATAAATAAAATATACCTCTAAAAATCCAGGAAAAATTGGATTTGGAAATGAAAAATTATTCTTAACAAGAATAAAATAAGAAATGGAATTTAGGAAACAAATTCAAATCTTGGAATTTCCTGAATTTAAATTAACACTTGGAATTTTAAACTATTATTTCCTTGTATTTAAAAATCAAGGAAAAATCTCAAATAAGTTCAAATACTTGTTTTCGAATATTTCCAAATGAAATTCTATTATTTCTAATCATTTCTATTAAAAGAAGATATTTTCCAAAGGGAAATATTCTATTCTTCTTATTTCAAAATATAAAGACAACTTCATTATTTCAAATTACTTTGAAATGAATAATAAATCACCAAAGTAAAGAGATATTGCTAGGAATCATTTTCCTTTATGAAACTAAAGTGTTTTTACCATTTAAAAACAATTGCAAATTACTGCCAAAGGCATAAATCTTAATTCAACCCTAAATGGTAATAAATCATTGGGGTAAAGGGATTCCACATAAAATAATACATTCATGACTGCATTATTTGGATTTTATAACATTGTCCTTGGGACAATGATGCTTCTACAAAACCGAGTCCAGGTTCCATCCACTTTGCATTGAGCACTATCTCGCAGTCCACTGAGGCAAGTTCACCCTTGCTCATACCAACTTGAGTATTTTCTATTACTTTACTGCAAAGCTATATACTTATCATTCTGCATGGCAAATAAAATGTTACTTTTCCAACTATGAATATGACTATGTGGTGGCAATGGAACCATGGTATGTGTTGATATGGTGGAGGTTCCATTGCATGGGTTATATTAACCTAGGAGTAATTACCAATGTCGTCCAGTGATTCTAGCCAGTACATACCGCGTTAACCATGAGATCTATAATGGCTCTAGGGAAGCCAGTGTATCTTTTCCCTCCCGCCAACGGACTGGTTAAATGCGGGTGTTGGAGGCAACTAGTAGGTTGGGATATCCTTTTAAATCCCCATCCGTGTGTGATGACGGGATCTACGATCTATGATGGATTGTCCAAAGTACACCGTGAGTAAAGTCGTATTATTGGAAGATGTCTACTGGGGGTGTGCGGTTGGACAAAAGGGTGGGTTTGCAGGGTCGCGGAGAAGGCGGTGTGGGCTTGGATTTTCATACCTGGCCTCACACCAAAGGAAGTGTGAACGGGGGCAAGTCTGCGGATGGCAAAAAGGGTGGGATCTCTTGTGGGAAAATGTGCACCTTTCTGCAGAGTGTATCAAATTATGTTTGTCACTCCTTGTTCGGGAAGGGAGGCTATGACAGCCGGGGAAAGGAACTCCACGATGTTCTGGTCAACCTGTGAAGACCGACGGCATAGTTTTCATAATAAAAGCAACCTTTTGAAGAAATGATTTCAAAACATGCATTGACCTGCGATTTCTGATCAATGGTCGTAGCTAGTGCATCAAACACCTTTTACTCTTTTGAACTTCTTGAGTACCTCTGTACTCACTTTCTTTCGAACACCCTTGCTAGATGATGGGAAATGGAGGCTATCAAGATGGAGCACCAGAAGGAAGCTACGAGCTGGTCTCGAGGAACTGATCTTACCGGATGAGTTGAAGGAGTAGACTATGGGATAGTCTACGGACCCGATGACACAGAGGTGGAGGAGTAGTGTTATACCCTAGCATCATAGAGCCGAGCAATGTAGAACTTACCTAAATAAGTTGTTGAGCTCTCTTTCATATATGGTTATGAGTTGTAATCGTACTTTATTAGTATCTTAGGGTGTTCTCATAGGACCTGTGAGAATGCCAACTTGTTAAGACAATGTTTGTAATAATATATGGAGTGTTATGACCTGCAATGTTTCTGTTGTACCACTCTGGGGATAATTGTGAAGAAGTCCCTTCACAAAGATCATATCAACGACTTGTATACTACAACATGCAGAGGTATGCTGGGTCACCGCAGTTTGAGACCATGTTCATCGAAGACTACTATGGCCAGGTTGTTTGTCTAGGTGATGGTACTAGTGTTGTTGTTGGTGTTTCTTTTGTTGAGCCTGGTAGGAACAGGAAGAGGTCGGTCTTTGGAGCGAATGCTGTGGTCCACACTACCTTCATGATCGAGGCCATGAAAGTGGTGGATGTCGCCATCATCAATGCTTACCCTCCTGATGTGCACCCAGGCCTCTACTCCACCATCATGGATGTCGCTGGGTTCAGCCCCGAGGCTCTGAGCCACCTCTTCGAAAACAAGGTGCATGAAACGTCTTTGTAGTATGGCAGAGGACCGCAGGGAGCTCTAGCATAGGATCTACCTAGCCAAGCACTACTTAGTTCTCCTAGTAATGGGGTGGTGGTGATGCATGTATGATGATGATGGTGATGGTTGTATATTTTGAAGTATCTAGGACTTGATGAATACTTATGTCAAGGAATGTATGTTATGTGAGGTGGTATATAATAACCCATCACATGATGGTGAATTTGTGGTGGTATGATTACACCATCTTTTAATGAGGTGGTACGATAACACCATAGTAGCCGGTGCAATCGCTAGTATATATGATCACACTAGTTGGTAGATTGAACTTATGATACTTTTTCCTATATCATCATGCATTCTTATGTTGCTTAGCTTGTGTTCTGAAGTTTTTTGCCGTTCTCTTTCCTTATGTTTCATATGTTCTGTCTTGGTAGAAATACAATTGGCATGTGATGTACTACATGATAGTTCTAGGAGCCTACAAGTGATGGGACGACATCATCCCTCAAGTGACGGGTTACGAGCACAACCTTTACAAAGAGTATAAGACAAGAGAGCATGCATAAAAAGCTTACTCCGAGTTCTTATCGCAATAGTCTGGCAACTATGTCACTCCAAAGATCGCAGTTAATGGCACTTTGAAGATTGCACTTAATGTTGGATTTGTGTCCTAGAGGAAAATAAATAAATATAGTTTATCACAGCACCTGAATCCCGCCCACGACGAGATCAGCCCACCATCCAGTTCGGCAGCCTCGTCACACTCGAATCCCGCCGGGCGCCGTGGTGAAGGCGGGAGGAGGCGGTGATTAATCTTGCGTCGATGGTGGTTGGTTGTACGCGGGCCACACGATGTAGTCCATCCAATGCTGATGCACCCGAAGGCTAAGACAGCGATATCCCCCATGGGCATTGGATCATTTTCCATATCACAAGGCCAAGTTTTCGGAACTTCATAAAAAAAGGACGGAACTATGGGGAGAATGGTGCAATTCTAACCCCTGGGCGCGACACAATCTGGATAGCCCATTTAAATCTGGACGGTCGGGCTTTTTCCGAGGAAAAAAGGAAAGAAAAAAATAAAAGTTGTCAAGCCCCACACAGAATAAACCATGGCAACTATAATTTCGCGTCGCGCCTGTGAAATTTTTATTTTAAATGGAGGCAAAAGCTTTGCGTCGTCTATTAATTAAAAAAAGAGTGTTTAATCTTTTGGAGAAAATTAATCGAGCGAAAACCTACAGCGATAGGGCTAAGCCCACACAAACAACATACCCACACACACACAACCAAGATACTCCAACACCGCAACACTAACAAACACTCGAACACAACACTCCAACATCGAAACTCCAACATCGAGCCGTAAAGGACATACTACGACATAGGGGGTACTCGTCAGCCAACTACAGATCCAGGGTAGGCAATAGCCAAGATGGCGAGAAAATCGCAAACTTTCCTAGCGACGACCGCTCCAGGCACCGCTGACAACAGTCCAGACTTCGGAACCCATCACCAATAGGAACCACCTGCCTGTCGAACTCAAGCGAGAAAGAGACTGCAGCGTCAACAACATCACAATTCTCAAAGCCAAGACAAGGCGGAGAAGCCACATCCGAGGACTCATGTTAACCGGGCCTCACTTCGTCGAGGAAGGAGGCGTAAGCACACCACCACATAACTCCATAAGCTCAGGCATGATCTGCGCCTGGACAATATAAAGGGCATGTTCGGCGAGCATAATTTCCCCAAAAAATCGGTGCTAGAATGGAAGATGTCGGACTTTTTTTCGAAAAGTAGGATAGCCCCCGGGCTCTTCATAGATTGATTGCCCTCACGACATAACCTATCACATAGACCATAAACCCATAATTCAACAAACCAGCATGGCACTTGACAAAGAGCACCACACTCTTAGCTCGTTCAATCAAAGGTCAAACATGGGACTACCACAGTACCACTTGCAAAGCATAGCTTGAACGCAACACTTTTCAACAGGAAAACGACGCAAGAATGTCGTCGTTGCTTGATCTAGCCTTCTCATAGGTTTTATAACCCACAGGAAGTGCCAGGATACATAGTTGTACCGGTCCAGATGTACCTTAAGCTGCTGGGGCTGCAGATTCCATTTGACCAATTTCCACCCGTGCAGTTCAGACTTCAGAGAGACAGTCAATGGTTGTAACTTGTACGAACGTACGAGCAACACGGTTCAATGGCTAGCTAGGTATAGGCTCGAAGCAAGTATCGAGCGGCAGATAGGCAGTGGAAGGTCCACGGCAGTAGGCACATCAGGTGCGCTAGCTGGAGCTGCACGGTTTGGCTTCTCCCTCCCAGGAGGAGAAGACGGTGCCATAGATGCCGAAGGTCGACGTCGAAGCCAGCGACATGCATAAGGTAGATGCCATGGTTGACGACAGGGCTGCGGATTTCTTCGATCCTCTCCGGCCGAACAGCCGCCTATCGCATCGCCTTTATGCATGATCGGTCGCTTGAGACCACAACATGCTCCAACTTTACACAGTGGTAGGCGTGATGTAGCATTATTGGCGCAAATAATGATACTGTGCCTAACCAATCAAACCCCTCACTCATGTTCGGCTGCGTACACGCACGATCTGAACATTCTATCGTCGCCGCTGCGGATCACTACAACCAAGCATGAAACATGTTTCGAATCAGTGATCTGCTATTATTGGCTCTTATGTAGAAGCCGCCCTGATGGTTTATCTTTGTTTTTTATCAGCGTTTCTGGGACTTGGTTAAGGTTGACATTATGAATATGTTTCCGGTCTAAAAAAAACATGTTTCAGGATTTCCATGATGGGAAGCTTGATATTTTTAGATCAAATTTTGCTTTCCTTACTTTAATTCCAAAAGAACCTGATGCCTCTTCTATGAAGAAGAACTTACTTAACTGTATTTTCAAAAAAAAAAACCTAGATTTGGACTACTAGGGTTGCTTTGATTAAAAAATTTATCACTACTATTAATCAATCTGCTTTTGTTAAAGGTAGATACTCCCTCCGTACTAGTTTGTAAGTCACAATTTTTGAATATGTTGGCCCAATGTACTAGCTGATTGGGTTTCATTTTCTCTGTCTCATTGGTGCATGCAGCCCCTTTCTCTTCCTCATTGGGCATGCATTCTCTTTCTCTCCTTCATTGGTGCATGCAACCCCTTTCTCTCCCTCATTAAATAAAATTATGCCTTAGAGGTGAGGGTTATGGGACAAATAGTTTTTGGAAATATGCCTTACATTGTAGGACGGAAGGAGTACGTTTTGAGAGTATTGTGACCGCTCATAAAATTAATTTTGCATTCTGTGGTCAAGGCCAAAAGTTAGGGTGTTGTTTTTTAATAAGATCACATAAAACTTTCACAAAGTATGTCCTGAATTCTTATGGAACCTGCTTGCTAAGAGGGGGGTTTTGGTAAGAAGTGGATTGATTTGATCAAATCCATCGTTTTTTGAGGCTCTGTTGGAGTCAAATTGAACAATGTGATGATTGATGAAGAGTTTCTTTTTAATTGGTAAAGGTCTGAGACAAGGTGACTCCTTGTCACCTCTTCTCTTTGATCAGGTAGTTGACACACTAACTATAATACTAGCCAAGACAGCTAAGGCGGGTTTGATTAGAGGCTTGTGTTCAGATGTTTGCCCAGATGGTGTCATTTTCCTTCAGTATGAAGATGACACCATCTTATTTGTTGTTGATGATGATGTTAGTTTGGCATCTAATCTTAAATTTGTGCTCACATGTTTCGAAAAAGTTTCTGGGGTGCAAATTAATTAAATAAGAGTGAGCTAATCCCTCTTGGTATGGAGGATCATGAGTTGAGGTTTTCACTCAGGGTTTTTTTTTTGTTCTCGCGGAAAATTCCCAATTAAATATTCAGGAGTTCCTTTACATTTTAAAAATTAAGGAGAGATGATCTGCAACCCTTAATTGATAAAATTCTACACAAAATTTCTTGTTGGAGGGGAAAACTGTTGTCTTGCAGCTAGAGTGCTCCTCATTAAAACATGTCTTGCTAGCATTCCTATTTATCTTCTTTCTTTTTTCAAATTCCCCAAGTGGGATCTTGAGTTGATTAATTCCTAGATGGCCAGTTGCTTGTGGAATGACTTTGAAGGGCATAGGAAGCTACATTTGTCCAGCTGAAAAATGATATGTAAAAATAAAGAATTTGGAGGACTAGGAATTTCTGATTTTGCAAATGTTAATCTTTGTCTCTTGGGTTCCTGGATTAAAGGGTACTCAATAGATAATGGAAAATTATAGTTGATCATAGTTACAACATCCACAACCGCAACATTTTCTGTAGTGACACTGTTGGGGTTTCCTGATCTCGGAAGGGTGTGATGTGGGCGGTTAATGCTAGTACTAAATTTGGATATAGATGGAAAATTGGAAATGGAAAGTCTGTCAGGTTCTGGGGTTTTTCAATCTATATATCATATGTAATGAACAAAGGCAAAATTGTTAACCAAATCTAGGTTGGAGCCCAGCTTAAGTTCACTTTTAGAAGAAACTTCAATTAAGGATGGTGAGTAGTTGGTATGAGCCTGAAAGGGTTGCTTCTGCTATCTGTTATGATAACAACCATGACTCTATAATTTGGCAATACTCTGACAAAGGGGTTTATTCTACCTCTACAATTTACAACATTATCAATTTGGGGGGGGTAGTTCCTGCCTTTATCCCATCTGTTCGATGCTTCACATACCTCTCACGGTGCACATTTTCCTTTGGCTCCTTCCACAGAATAGAGTGACGACTAGGAACAATTTAAAGAAGAGGAATATGTGTATCTGAAGATTGCATTTTTTTTTCCACCGGTCTAGAATCAATTCACCATTTGTTTTCTGGTTGCATTGTTGCTTGACAGATTTGGCCTTGCATTTCCAGTTTCTTTAATTTGCATGTTTGAGATTCATGTGAATCTATTGCTAGATTCTGGGTTGCTAATAAGAGGCACATCCTATTAAATTCAGTTTGTGCTTCGGTGTTATGGAGCATTTGGAAAGTGAGAAATGGCCTAATATTTGATGGTCATCCCTGGTTGGATGTTAAGCAGGTGTGGAGACTGGTACTATGCTCGATCAAGTGTTGGAGTCTTCAAGGGCAATGTGCTGGAGATGGCGGACAACTTCTGTCTGCAGGTCAGGGATATCTTGAAGGGCCCATTGCAGCTGGAAGGTGGGTGAGTGAGGTCACCCGCGGCGCCTCCACTGATGATCCAAAATCCCCGGAGCCGAAGAAGGTGGCAGGACCTGGCACCTGGATCTCGCCTTCGTCGGTCCTGGATTATGTTCCCTCCTTGGTCACCTGAGCTGGTGGATGCACCATAAAGTTCTTGTAATTTCTGTTCAGAAAACCTCTAGGTTCCCAGTTCCTTTTGCGTCACTCCTGCTGCTGTTTTAGGCTTTGAGTTTTCAGCTTTGGCTAACGATGTTGAATTCTGAACCTGCGGTTTCTGCATGGTTTCATTTCAATAAAATGGGACAGGAACCATGGGTCCCTGCTGCTATAGAAAAATCAGTCATCTGGCCCCGCTCGTCCCAGATGCGAACTAGCTTGTGCCAGAAGCACACGTTACCGAGCAGTGCCCGAAGGAAATGGGAACATTAGGCAAAAGCCAGAGAACCGCATGAAACTGATGTGAAGGAGGAAAAAATCATGTGACATGTACACTATTCAGACTCGTATCTGAGTTGATGCTGAAACAGACTGGTACAGCCCATCCATCCAAAGTCATTTCACCAATGGCGTACAAAGTCAGTAATGTCCTCTGTCAAGAGTAAGCAAGCCTCTCTCTACACAGGAATAGGCTATATGTATGGCTATGATATAGGGAAAACAAAAAATACAGAGCAAAACACAGGGTTAAATACTAGTCTTGTTTATCGACTCCAAAGAGAATGTAGCACCGGAGCGGGTGTCCGGCACTGCCGGATGTGAAGACATTATGTACAGGACCCATATGTGGAGGCACACCAGGTACACCGCGGCACCGACCTGCGCCCTCGGGTTCCGCCTCAAGAAGATGTGGCCGGCTGAGAAGATGGAGTCGAGCTGTCGTATCGCAGATCCCAGATGCTGCTGCCCCGTCCGTATCCGGTCACGCAGCCTCGGCGAAGAGTATGAATGTTGCCATGTACCGGTTTCTATGTCTATCGAGGAGCTTGAAGTGGCATTACTGTCAAGCGATCTAGAAACAGCCTGAAGATAATGGACGATGTTAGTTGTCTTGTATGCAGCTTTTAACTGGGCCGAGTGACTTCTCTACTACCAAGGTGTTTTCTACGCTGACTTGGAATCAGTGGGTTTACATCATTACATGTACGTACCTCGATTCTCAGTACCAATGTTGACTTCTCTGAAGATAGGGACTCAACCTGAAAGAAAACTACATTAACGTACGGCAGTGAAGCAAAGCAATAGATCAACCAATGGTTTCTAGGGAGATTGGCAGATCCACTATCCCAGCAGATAATGACATTATGTAAGCTATCAAATTATATATCCAAGCATGTTTTCACTGGCAATAGCTAACGAAAATATCAAGGGCACTGAAAGTCCCAAGGCATGCTATAGAATATAATCACTTCCAATCAGAATTCAGGAATTGAACACGTCTGAACACATACAAAGAACTAACCTGCATTTGTTTCTGAATCAACCGATCAGTGAGTTGATCAAGCCTCTTCTTGAGTTCAGTTTCCACCTCTGTAGGTTGCACCATGTCCCTTCTTGTCAGCTCAATATTTTCCTCAATCTTCCTTGCCTACGGATACGAAAAAAGGCAATCCCAATGCAGACAATTGGTTAATTTACAAGTTTCTGCAAACAAAAAGTAAAAAATACTCAACAGATGGTGCACTGCCTATAAGCGCTGGAAAGTGGATACTAAAATGGCATGCTCTAAGGCACACATACATACAAAATATAGGAAAAGTAGACATAGCAACTGCTGCTATTCTGTGGTTGCAATTTATTTCGCTCCCTTTACTCTATAATCTAAAGCATAAAGGAAACATGTGTACAGCAGCGAAACACGCATAAAGTTATTTTGACCTATGTGACTCAAATCAGATCAAATGGAATCTCAAAATATTGAGCTAGTTGGGACTCCACTCGAACGAATCATGAGCAGGTCAGCGCTGACCGCTGAAGCACAGAACAATTATTGCCAAAAGCCATCTGTGGAAAGAGTCCTTAATCATACGAAGTAACAGAAATGAACAATTGGTTTTGAAGTTATAGCCAGGAGAACATACCTTGTCTTTCAAGCTGACAATTCTATCACAGGTTTGAGTGTATTCTGCATCAATAATTTCGTCTTCCAGCTTTAATCTTCTCAACGATTCTATCTAGACAAAATTTCAACACAGTTACAACATGGAAAAGATGACAAGACCTTTCTTAAGTCAATCTTTTTATATTTTGTACTGATGGAAGGCAAATAACATCAAACATAAATCGATAGCATACTTCATCAACCAAAGGGGCGCTTGTCTTCTGTATCTTTGCTATCTTTCTCTTGTATTCTGCTCATCCAGCCATAAAGAGTTACATAGTGAATACGAAACAGAGATGCAATAAGGTAATGAGAAACTTCCTCAAAAGGATACCATATTTAACACACAGTTAACCTAATAATCAGAAACAAGACGTCTAAAGCTGAAATGAAGCAGAAAGCCAAAGAAAGGTTAACTTACTATCTTGCGCAAAAGTCTTCAAATCAACTTCCTCTCGAAGATGAGCCACTTGATCAACCTACTCACAATACAAAGAAAAACAAAATTCAAAACTCCACTTGTCATTGATGTAGCATTCTGTTACTCATCAACTCACTTATGCTACCAGGGACTATCACAGTTATTTTCCGCAATATTTTTGTATAACTATTTAGAGTATGATCTGCACTGTCTCATACCAAGTACCCAATTATGTCTTCATGTAATGGCAACATTTAGGAAAATGGCCGATCAAGTATTGGGACATGTATTCTAAACAATATAGACACTTGAAAATGCGAGCATTATCCAAATTCAAAAGAGCATCATAAAATAAGCTAATATTCAACTAGCGCTCGTATCTATGGTTGACCGCACATATCATACAACAACTTTTTCTAAAACTATTGTTCCTTCTTGGTACCAAAAGTTGGGACATGTATCTCGCATGATATAGGTGATTATGCACTAGAAAACACGTGCATTTTCATAAAATAAGCGTGTTCAACTAGCACGCATACCATACAACAAGAGTGCTACATTTTTTTTTGAAGGAAACTGTTATGATATACAAGTAATATACAACTTGATACTTTGGCAGTTCTTTGCGCTGCCCATGCTTGGTACATGTTATAGCGTGTTATCATAATGTTATCAACAAAAATGCATAGACAAGTTGATAGCTGACCATAGCTGATCCCCAAGTATATTATCTACAATGTTGTTTTTATACTGCAGAATACAGCAATCCGATAATGAACAAGTAGGTAATATTAATGTGCTGCTTATTTCAATTGGTCATGAAAATAGTTCAGTGCAGGGCAAGCAGGCTATACATTTTCTGCTACAATGGTTTAACAGCTTATAAACTAGACACCCCTATGCTAAACTGACTGTTCCATCAAACGTATAAAGATGTGGTTCAGAGCAAAACTACATATAGCATATACAGAGTATTGTGCTCATATAGTCGTATGTAGACTGCAGAGATAAACTGGAAATGAGTAACATAGATGGTCAACAACTGACATAAGCAAACAATGTGGAAGAGGAAAGTACAATATACCTGAACTTCCAAATTCCACTCTTCCCTGGCAAGTGACTTTGCAAGCTCTGCATTTGTAACCTGCAAATATCTTTAGTAAGGACATTGTTGAGATTTCTAACAGGCCCAAACATGCAGTCAATGGCTCAGTGCTACAAGATATGGGCACAAGTTCCTTATATACAGCAAGTTATAGCCTACAACACCTTTTTTTTACAACAATGGGAGCACATAATACTCTCTTCTACAAAAGTCAAAAGGGATATATTGTGTTGCCTGTTATTTAAAGCAAGGCAGCAAGAATGGCTGCAGCCTTCTAAAGAATGGTGCACACACCTCAAGCTCAGCTAATCGCACAAGGGCTTCCATTCTAGTGCTGTGATGCCGCTGTTTCTCTATCTCTGTAGCTTCCATAGTTTCAATCATACTAGTCTGCAACTCTGAAGCCTGAAAATTAAACATGAAAATAGTTGGCAAAAAAGCTGATAAAGAACAAACCATTTTCTGGAAATCCAACTTACGTCACAACTTATAGTTATATACTTATATGGGACACAATTAGAATGCTTTAACATATGGCATTGAGTTGTCAACTCAGCCTCATGAATCACAATAAACAGTTATGGGAATAGAGCATGAGACGACAATCTAAGAACCAAAATAGACTGCATTACTCACTGAATAAGTATCCGCTTAGTCAACCGGCATAATTTAAAAAAAAAAATTAGCCATGAAGAGCACATGCTAAAATGACCCCTGATAAAAGTATAGTAATATAAAATCAACCGAGCACTGCAGCAGATATTCATATTACAGTGCTAAAAACGCATAGCAGTAATAGAATAGTGATAGCAAGAGCAAGGCTCATCAACATAATTGGAATTGGATTATTCACCACAATCTACAAACAAGATAAGCCCATTGGCAGGTTGCTTGATACCATTGTTTTTTTTTTCAACACATGCTACCATTGTTAAGATGGGCATAAAGTTGAAGGGAAATGTCAAATTGAGTCATTCTTGTTTAAATGCCCACATGATTGTAATGGATGTACCTATGAAAGCTACTCAAAACTGATCCCGCACACCTAAGGTTTAATAGCATGCATGAACTCCTATAATAATTCAAACTGTGTGAATGCCTCACCCTCACACAGAGTGAACCTATACTAAGGCTTTAGAACAGTCTTTCAATCTGCTAAGTGAGTCATAGAATTGCCATATCAAGGAACATCTCAAACTATACAAGGAAACCTAAACCTAAATGTCTGCTTGCTAGTTTTGGCTTCTTAGATCTGACAAAACACTGCCCCTCCAAGCTATGCGAACTGATTCCACACTTAAAAAGTTCAATAAGATGCATGAACTCCTGCACTAATTCGAGACTTCCGTGAATGACTCGCCTAGAGTTAAACATCTATGCTAAAGGCTTAGAACATTCTCTTTCAATGTGTTAAACTGAGCCATGGAGTAGCCATGTCAGAGATCTCTCAAACTACCACGAGGAAACCTAGAATCGACAAGCAGACTCACCTCCTGAGCTTGCTCCTTCTCGCGCATGGCGAGCAGCTTCTCAAGACTGGTCTTCTCGCCCTCGAGCCTCGCCACGGCCTCCTCCCTCTCCGCGATCGCTCTTGCGGCCATCGCCGCGAGCCGCTCAGCTCGTCGCCGGGTCCTCTCCTCCTCCCTCCGCCGCTCTTCCTCCGAATCGTCGCTCCCGGACCCATCCGAATCCTCATCGCTCCCGCTCCCGCTCTCAGACGGGTCTCCCTTCCCGTCCTCCCCTCGATCCCCCCGATCATCCTCCGCCTTGACCGACCCCGCAGGCTCGCCACCGGGTCGATCCTGCGCCGAGAGATCCGCCGCGGCGGAGGCGGAGCGGCGGGGCGCGGAGGGGGGCGGCTGGGAGTGGCGCCTGGCGGCGAGGCGGAGGCCGAGGGAGGGAGGCGGGGTCGCCGGCGGCGGCCTGCGCGGGGCGGGGGAGTCGAGGAGCGCGGCGGCGGAGGAGGAGGGAGGCTGCTGGAGGGCGGTGAGGTCGGAGGCGGAGGAGGACTTGCCGAGCGTGTCCGCCGCCTGCTGGTCGATCTGCCGGAGAATACGAGTGAGGAGGAGTTAGAAGAGCTGGGGAGAGGGGGAGAGGGGGAGGCGGGAGGCGGCGGCGCTTGCTTGGTGGAGGAGGGTTTCCGCCGCTTTGAGCTTCGAGGAGATCCAGCCCGCCATGTCGCCGGCGCGTGCGAAACTGCGGCGGCGGCGGCGGCGGCGCGGGTTGGTGGATCCGGCGGGCCCGTAGCTGGTGGACTGCGGAACCGCCGTGCCGGCTACCAGCAAACAGAGAGAAGGGTGTGTTCGATTGTAGTAGTACACACTAGCGCAAATCAAACTATGATCCAGGGAGCATATGCTCCTGCTATCGAAGAACACATTTTAAAACGTTAAAAGAAATTCTGAAAAAAATTTGGACGTGTACATGTCGACATTTAATATGCGACGCCAAGTTTCACGAAAAATAGATATTTTTTATGTGATGTGTAAAAAAAAATCTTGTGAAGAGTTTTTTAGCTCCAAAATTTATCTTTTTTACACACAACACAGAAAATATCGATTTTTTGTGAAACAGATTTACGAGCATATAAAACATTAAGATGTACAAACGATTTTTTTTGTGCTATTTTTTAATATTTTAAAATATATTTAAAATTCATTTTAAAAATCAGGACCATATGCTCGACTAGTCACTACTCAGTTACTCAAGGGTGTTCGTAGTGAATTTGATCGTGTACTAATAATTTGGCAATTTCCGTTCTTGCAACTTGATCGTGTACCAATTTCTATTCTTTTATTTAATCATACATTGTAATTTGATTATTTTTCCTTCTGCGAATTGGCCAAACCTATAAATTATGTCGACACTATGGTACACTATATTTCTCAATCTCAAACACGCTGATGTCGCACAATCATGGAAGCATTGTGGGGTGATGATTAAGTTGAACTTCCAAAAAGATGTACGAACACCGTAAATTGAAACATGCTCCAAAAAATATATAAGTTTAATGGGTTTAGTGATACATATATTGTGTTCCTGGAATAAACAAGCTCTTTTGATGGCAATGTAAGTGTACTGAATAATTAAATGGGCTCTTATTTCATGAGTTCAAAAGGGGTGGCACAGATCTTCTCTCTACCCAGTTTAATGTGGTTTAGAATGCCTAACTAAATTGGCATTAAGAGCCATGTAAAAAAAAGGCATTGAGAGCTCAATCAAATGATTTGCTTGTGTGTTTAGTGCCCAGGATCAAAAGTATTTCCCCAAAGGTGTTGCTATTCTCGGCTATGATGTTATGTATTAGTTATGATCCTGAAAAGGTGGTTAGCCTTAAACTCTGTCTCTACATTTTCGAGCTGATGATAGGTTTAAAAATTATTTTGATGAAGAGTGAATCTTGTAACTATTGGTGGAGATAATACCATTGTTGAATTCTATTCCAATTTTTTTGGTCGTAAAGTTGGCACTTTGCGTACAAAATATTTGGGAGTGCCCATATTTCGTTGTTGCACTGAAAAAATCAGGTAGGGATGCTTCGATTGGCAATTCAATGTCTTTCTGGAAGGAAGAAAATTTTAATTGATGCCTGCTTGTCCACTCTTTTATACTATGCTAAGCCCATGTTTCTTCGCAGATTTTTTTTTTGAGAAATTAGATAAGCACATGAAAAAGATATTTTTAGGAAAAAGGAAAGAAATATAAAAGTTACTATATGGTGAGGTAGGAAAAATACTGTAGGTCTAATAGGAAAAGTGGGTTAGGAAGGAATTGATAATTTGTGAAAAAAAATATTAGTCTCATGATGAAGTGGTGGTGGAAACTAAAAACTCAAGATGAGTTGTGGCAGAAAATTGCGAAAGCTAGATATTTGAGAAAAACTGATGCTTTTGTTCTTCCTAGATTTAATGATTCTCCTTGATTTTTTTTGCGGCTTCACTACAAGTAAAGGAAACTTATTTTGCTAGTAGGAAACTTATCCTCAATTAATAGTGGTGATATTGTTAGATTTTTGAAAGATCCTTGGGACAGTGGTATCCTTGTGTTCGATCGGTTCTTGATATTTTTTCTATTTGTCACATACAAGATTGTACTATCAAAATATTTGCCAAAATGGTTATTCCTTACACTTTAAGAGGAGATTTTAAGTGGTACTCTTCATCATCAATAGGAAATAATTTTGAGGAAAACTGACTGTTGTAAGAATGGGTGTAGCACACTTCTTAAAATCTCATCAAGAGTTTAAGAATTGTTATTCCTTACACTTTAAGAGGAGCTTTTAAGTGACCCTAAAGCCTACTAGGCATCTACATGGATAAAAGTTAAGCAACGTCAAGTCAAGACTTGTCAATAAGCCCTAATCGTGGCATGGTAAAATAAGTCAAAGATTAAGAGAAGAGATAAAAGACAAGGTCAAAGATGAGCCCATTAGGTGAAGGCTTGATTGGGATCCACATCCCTCATGGACTATATGGACCAAACATTACCTTTGTACCCCCTCATAACTGCAAACATGAAGTGTGGACTTGGTTATTTGTCAAGGACCCCTTCCCTATATAAAACTCCCCAAGGGGGGTTGAGTATTTATTCACTTCATACATCAATACAAGAAAGAGGGGAGGGTTAGAGCTCCATTTGGGCTCTAGTCTCGGATCCGAGGAGTCTTGTTTAACTTGGACCAATGATGTGTGGGACCTTGACTTGGCCCTCGGCAAGCCTTGTTCGACTCAGGGTCCATGCTCAACCACTTCGACACTCTCCTAACGTAGCCGCGCTCCATCGAGGCGGCCCAACCTATTTTTCAATAAAATATCGGTGTATCATCTCTCACATAGTGTATGGCAGCCTTCATCATAAGGCCAACGTACACACCCCCTACCAACGATAAATAGTCTATACTTAACCCCACATCACTAGAGACAGCCGCTAATCATCTGTTGTTGAATTTAAATAACATTGACAATATTCATTCTAAACAATGTTCATGGTGCCATTATCTGGAGCATGACTAGTAACAAAAAAAAAGTGTATGAATTCCTTGAAAGAAACTTGGCTAGTGACAACAACAACAAGCTGATCCGGAAGGCAAAACTTACTTTGAAGATTCAAATCTTCATGTGGCAAACTTTTAGGAATGCTATTCTACAAGAGATAACATATGTTGATGATAGTGGCATGGCAATCCGATTTTCTTCTTTTGCAATCAGATTGAGTTTTTCAGTCACTTGTTTCTTCACGTGGTATGTGGCAAGGGTGATTTGGGGTGTTCTCGAAAATCTTCTGGGTACTTCTTTTTGTCAGCAAACTTTCTGGGAGGCAATTTGTTGGTTCAACTGCTCTTTATACCTAGAGGAAATAAAAAGTGCATGGTTTGTTTGGCAACCGTGAGTTGTGCTATTTGAATTGTCAAAGACAATTTACCTCTGAGGATTATGTGCTCAGGTCCCCTATTGAGGTTGCGTTATCGGTATGTTCCTTTTTGTTGTATTGGGTAGGTTTAAATGTGGACGATGACATCAAGGAAAACATGGTCAATGGGACAAGGAACATGGTGAAGCTTACTGCACGAGGTCAAAGGCGTGCCACTTTCCTCGCTCCTCCATCATTGAAGTTAGGCAAATTTTGTTGTAGTAGAGCTTGTTATAGTAGACAGACGAGAAGTCATCGTGTTAAGGCCCCAAAAGACCAGCGCGCCACAACATCAACCATTGTCAATGATAACAACCGTAGATCAGAAGAAACTAACCTGAAACCACACCAATCACGGAAGGCAGCTAAAAATATACACACCGATCAAGATGATGCAATGGGAAAAGCGGTAGATGTTATGTTCACAGAAGCATACCATAGACTTTGTACCTTTCACATAACACGCAAAATGTTGTTAAACATCTATCTCCAATTAATGATGAAGCAGATAATATGGATGAAGATAAAGATACAGACAAAGAACCACACATTCTCGCCGATTTTGGTGCATGTATGGCTATGAGAACAATGAAGATTTTGAACAAGCATTTGGCACAATGAGATGTAAAGTGCACAAGCTAACTTGGTTAGATAGCATCTACAAGATTAAAGAGCTATGCTTAGAGCATCTCCACTCGTCCCCCCGAACAGGCCCCCGGCGAGCGTTTTTTCCATCCGGACGGCGTAATTCGGCCTGCTCCTCGTTTCGTCCGGATTTGGGCCTAAATTCATCCGGCGATCCCACGACATCCCCGCCCCCGGGGAGCTCTCGGGACTCCGGACGAAACGAAAGCGCGCGAAACGGCGAGGAAACTTCCCGCGCGTCTGGTGGCCCCAACTTGTCGGCGAGAGAAACCGATCGTCGTCCTCATCGCATCGTCTTCCGCGCGCTGTAAAGGCCTGCCGCCGGGCATTCGCCGGCCACGCGGCGAGTTAATGTCGTCGCCTTCCGCGCACGCATCGTCTTCCGCGCGCACTAAAGGCGCCGCCGGTCAGCTCGCCGCGGACGCGTCGCAATCCAATTTAATCCCCCGCGCCACGCCTATATACGCCGGTCCACTCGCCGCGAAGCGTACCCCGTGCTCCACTCTCCCTCCACTCTCCCTCTACCTCAAGATGGCGTTCTACGACGACGACGGCGCAGCCAACAACGGCTTCCCCGCCGGTCGCTCCACGCGTGGAGGGCACCTCCTCCACCAGCGGGGTACCCCCGCCCGCCGGACACGAGGCCTCCCGAGGCGGCCGGCGCTGGGCCGGCGGCGCCCAATCGCCGCCGCCGCGGGGCCATGCCCTCGACGCCGCCATCGAGGAGGCGAGGATGACGATGACCGACGAGGAGCGCGCCGACCCGCGCCACCACCCCGAGAACTACACGCGGTGGAACTCCTACTTCCTCCGCGGTGGGAGCGGGAGCTGGCGGCCACGACGGCCCGCCGCCTCCGTCCCGCGCGGCAACAACGCCGCGGGCCGCCGACGGTGGTGGAGCGCGCGGAAAGGACGTTGGCGAACGTCATCGCGCACATCGAGGGCGGCAACTTCCCGGTGCTCACGATGCCCTCTATCGGCATCGAGGGCATCGGCGAGCCGCCGTCGGGGAAGCGTGCCGCGCCACGGCGCATGGCGCCGCTCGTCGTTTCGGACGGCGCCAAGGTCATCCTTGGCGCCGGTGAAGAGGAGGAGGCGACGCCGCGGACGAGGGCGCCAGAAGCTTGGCTGCTCTCCGCCGGGCGACCGAGGCGCAGGCAGGCGCCCTCGTCATCCGAGAACAGCCTCCCGCGCCGCAGAGCGCGGAAGAAGACGAAGAAAGAGGCCGCCGCCGCCTCGCCGAGGAGGAGGCGAAGCGCGGAGGACGCCGCGATGGCGGAGGCGATCGCCAGGTCGCTGCACGACATGGAGGAGGAGAAGCGCGCGGACGACGCCGCACTGGTGTTGATCGCCAAAACCCACCGGCGGGCAGCGGCCTGTCAACACGGTAGAGCCGGAAGAGCCTAGAGCGGCCGGCCGAGACCCTCCGAGCGACGGCCCGCAATGCTCTTCTCGGTCACACGCGGCGATGCGAAGTGCAGGGCCACCCGACCTATACCTGGTCGTAAGGTGATGATGCCTCGCTTAGTTCCCGCATGGCATACACGTAAACATTAAATAAGAGCCTCGATCGGCTCTCAGGTTATCCTGTGAATCGGCTCAAAGAGCCGATCCACCCATGATCCGTACGGGGTGCACGAATACTTGGTGATCCTGCTTGATCAAGATAAAGCTAATGAGATCTACGACGATTTAGGGTTTTCACCGCATAATCGGATCATCCTACTCAGGTTGGGCCTCGCGGCCACGCACGGTGCTCGTAAGCCGATCCTAAACAAGGCCACACAACCAACGTGACGTTGATCATCGGAACATCCCGTTTAGGACTTGCGAACGCCACCCTACGTGCCGCTGGATCCTCCCCCTTCGTAAGGCCTAACTATTGCAGATATTAAACTAATCTCTTGCGAGCAAGGAGCAACGTAACGGATCGATTCTACTAGATGATGAACAGAGGTGCCGCCCCCACGCCCGAGATAGGCGTGAGGGCGGCTAGACATGCGAGGGTTGCACTACGTAAGCATGTTTATACGAAGAGCTATGCTAACCCTAACACATCTATGATAACTACGTTGCCCGCCATCAAAGACGCTTCACGGCAACGCATGAACAACGTGGAGCTTGCCGCCTAGATCGCAAGATGCGATCTAGGCATGTCGCTTACCCGATTGAAACCCTCGAGACGAAGGAGTTGGCGATGCGCCGAGATTGGTTTGTTTTGGGGTGAACGTTGTGTTGTTGTTTATTCCATAAACCCTAGATACATATTTATAGTCCGGACTTTCTAATTCGGACGTGCACCTAACCGTGCACGAGTAAAACTCTAACTTCTAACTTAAGATACGATCTAATAAATTACAGATAAACGGGCAATCTAGCCCAACTTTGCATATAAGGCCGATCTTCGTATTCTCTCCATATATAACCTTCAAGCTTATCTTGATCGTGGCCCACCTCCGACGTGGTCAAATTCGGTGATAACACATGCCCCCCGGGTTTTGGAAATGACATTTCCAAAATCATTATGCTTTGTCCGTCGGGTCATGTCGTGGCAGAGCAGAACCATTGCAGTATTTTCCGTCATGATGCCCTGTCTTCTCGATGCTTCGCGTGATTTGACCGTTGTATTTGGGCACCGCCTCCTCGAAAACTGCTGTGGCATTGAATTTTTTCACCGTAGCCCCCTTTTATATTAACCGCTCTGAGCAATTCGCCACTTCACCATCCTGCTCTGTTCTGGCCATCGGCACCAAAAAACCCCAATCTCCCACAGCCATGTCTTCCTCTTCTTCCTCTTCGTCGTCGGCCTCCCATGACTCCTCCTCCGAGCTTTCCTACGGGTCCTCCTCCTCCCGTGAGACGCCGCCGGACATCCGCGCCCGAAGCATGGGACCTGGAAGACCACGCCTCCTCGGTTTGGTCCGAAGACGACCGTCCCTGACCAGCGGGGACGAAGACCTTCAGTTCCTTGCCGTGGGGAACCGGAATCGGAGAGCGAGGACGATCGTTCCCCTGGGACGGCGCCCCACCTCTGAAGAAGAGGAGGAAGACGACGATGATGACGACGACTCTCGAGGGCTACCCGCCAAGCGCTCCGCATGTGGGGGACGCGACAGCAGCGACGATGAAGACGAAGATGAAGCTCCCGTAGGGCTATGGGAGCAGCGACGAGGAACCGGCGCAGTGCCGATGAGAGTTCCGAGGATGACGACGAAGGAAGCGACGGCCCATAGATTAGGATCTACTAGTGTAGGCCTAGTAGGAGTAGATTGGTCAATAGACCCTTCTTTTGTTCTTCCTTCCTAAGAAATCGGCTCTTTCTCTGTAAGAAATCCTCTTATCAATGAAGAAAATCCCTTAATTAATTTCGCTCCCTTGCCGATTGTCGAATGGAGTCGTCGTACAGGGAGCCGATAGCAGAACACCGGCTCATGCTGCCTCGAGGCCAAGCCGTTGTATAAACTTATTTCGCTAAAGTCGATATCAGCGTATCGGCTTTGTTTTCCAAGTCGATGCCCGCGCATCGGCTGTACTCGCATACCGTTAATCTCCATATGTCTTCTCAAGTCGATGTCCGTGCATCGGCGTGATTTTCTTACTATTTATGATTTTTTTTTGGCCGATTCTGAAATCGGCCCCCATATCTTACTCGTCCATCATCCCACATGCTTGGGAAATATTTCTTGAGGTGTTGACCATTTACAGCCACTGGGAATTTTTCATCCAACTCTTCCAGATGTATGCATTACCCTTCAAGGCCTGGACAACTTTGTACGGACCGTGCCAATTAGGAGACCATTTGCCATATGCCTTATCCTGGTTCCCAATGGCAACACAGCTTCCCACACAAGATCACCAACTTGGAACTCCTTTGGCCTAACCTTTTTGTTGTAAGCACGAGCCACCCTGGCTTTGTTCTCCTTAATCTTCTCCAACGACCAAAGCCTGAGTTCCGTTGCGTCTTCAATAGTGTCGCTCATCAAAGCCGCATATTCTTCAAATGCCGATCATTCCGAAACGTGACACGTCTTGATCCAAATTGTAATTTCCCAAGGTAGTACAGCTTCCGTCCATAGACAAGCTGGTACTGCCGAAGTCTTTATGGCTCCATGGCACGACATGCGGTAGGCCCATAATGCTTCGATAACTTCTCATGCCAATCCCGAGGGTTCTCGTCGATTTTTCTCTTGATCAACTTGATCGACTTGATTGGACGCCTCAGCCTGCCCGTTAGCTTGAGCATAGTACGGGGATGATCGGATCAATTTAATCCCTAAGTCATCACAGAACTTCCTGAATTCTTTAGAAATAAAGACCGAACCTCCATCGGTCGTGATAGTTTGGGGAATCCCAAATCTATGAATGACGTGTTCTTTTACAAACTTGATCACATCTTCTGATTTCACCTTTTTCATAGGGACGGCTTCCACCCACTTAGTGAAGTAATCTGTGATAACCAAAATCCATTCATGTTTTTTCCCTGACGCCGGATGGATTTTGCCGATCATATCCATGCCCCACCCCCGAAACGGCCAAGGTTTGATGATTGGGTTCATCGCTGATGCTGGCACCATCTGAATCTTTCCAAACATCTGACACGCTTGGCACCCCTTGTAATAATTGAAGCAATCTTCAAGCATAGTGGGCCAATAAAACCCCGATCGCCCGATCAACCACTTCATCTTATGAGCCGACTGATGCGTTCCACAGCGCCTTCATGCACCTCATGTAAAAGCCGATTAGATTCAGTCGGTCCTAGGCACTTGAGTAGCAACCCCTCCAATGTCCTGTAAAACATGTCGTCTCCTATAAGGACATACTTCATGGCTCTGTATCTAACCCGTTTCGGTGCCCCCCGAGCCGAATCTTTTAAATAATCGAAGATCTCGGCTCTCCAATCATTCTGTTCCAGGAATTGTATCCTGAACTTCCCCGTCTGCTATATCTATGTAACCCGACGCCATTTGTGCGAGATTGTTGGCATCGGTATTTGGGATCTTGGGATCCAATTAAAGTTGATGTACCGAAACCGTGTCATCAACTCACGGCATTCCATCCAATATGGGAAAAGCGATTCACTTTCGCAATTATATTCATCCGTGAGCTGGTTAATCACCAACTTTGAGTCTCCAAAGAGCTCTACAGCTTCCGCTCCAGCTTCCAATAACAATTCCATTCCCTTGCGTATTGCCTCATATTCTGCTACGTTGTTGGTGCAAGGGGTAGATAATCCGATGGAGAAGGAGTATTCTGCCCCGAGGCGACACATGTAATGCCGATGCCACAACCACCGTCACAAACCGATCCATCGAAGAACATAGCCCATGCTCGTATAGATAGTGTTGCTATATTGGTACTGATTCGCTCAGCGATGAGATCGGCCAATGCTTGGCCCTTGACCCGCCGCCGGTGGCCGGAGATCAAATTCGACAACGCCAACATCCACTTACCGAGTCGGCCTTTCAAACAGGGAGCCGACAACATGTGCTTGACAACGTCCGATTTGCAGATGACGATGATTTGCCGTCGAAGGATGTGATGAAGCTTGTGCAGGTAAAGAATGCAGAGGCAAAGTTTCTCGACCTCAGGATATCTTGTCTCCGCGTCCAACATCCTTCTGCGAGGTAGAAAACGACTCTCTCAACGCCTCGTAGAGCTGCACCACTACCGAAGCAATGGACGTGTCGCCATCGATGTGTAGATGTAGAATGGCATGTCTTGTCGCGGAACTAATACAAAGTGTGTTGTCGATATCGCTTGATTTCATCAAACGCTGTTGCTGTTCTGCCCCAGTGAAACTGTCGTCAGATTTAGTCTTCACCAACGCCATGAACGCCTCGATTCGTCCCGACAAATTAGAGATGAACCGCCGGACGAAATTGATCTTGCCGATGAGGCATTGGAGCTCCTTTTTCGTGTGGGCGGCCGCATGGTGCGCACCGCCTCCCGACTTTTCAGCCGATCTCAATTCCCCGCTCATGAACCGAAAACCTAGGAATTGACCGCCGTCACGCCAAAAGCGCACTTCTTCGGATTCATTCTCAGCCCGAATTTCCGAGTTCGTTCTAGGACGCGCCGTAAATCGTCCAAATGCCCCTCCATGGAGACCGATTTGACCACCACGTCGTCGATATAGATCTCCACCAACTTGCCGATCGGATCATGAAATATATAATTCATGGCTCGTTGGTATGTTGCACCAGCATTCTTTAGTCCAAAGGTCATGACCACGTACTCAAACAAGCCTACTGCCCCTGGTACTCAATGCGGTCTTGTATATCTTCCTGAGCCATGAAAATCTGGCAAGGCGTTGCCGTCCATGAAGCTCAACACCTTGTGGCCGGCAGCTGCATTTATCAATGTTTCTGCCACGGGCATTGGATATTCGTCCTTTGGGGTGGCTCGTTAAGATCTCGGAAATCGATGGCCACGCGCCATCGGCCGTCCTTCTTCTCCACCGGAACGATACTGGAAATCCACTCAGCATACTGCATGGCCTGATGAATCCGCGGCCAACATCTTCTCGATCTCCTTCTTGACTTCTTCCAGGATCTCGGCCCTCATCCGACGTGCTCGTTGTTGGAACGGCCGAAATCCTTTCTTAAGGGGAGCCGATGCTCAATGATGCTCCTGTCCAACCTGGCATCTCCGTGTAATCCCATGCAAAGCAACTGGTATTCCTTCAACAGGGCTATCATCCGTCCCCCGAGCTGTGGATCTAACTTCTTGCTGATAAAAGTAGGTCGAGGTTTGTCCCCGTGACCGATGTCGACTCTTCTAGCTCATCACCTGATGTAAACCCGTACCCTGCTTTCCGTCACCCGTGAGGTCGACGCCACATACCGGAGAGCATGTGATACGGATACTACGGGCCGATCGCTAGCATCGGCTTCTACCTTGATCATTACCAAGATGTTTTGGCGGTGTCGGGGCCGATCGCATGGAGCAGCCTCCTCCTTATCTTTGCCACGCAAGCAGTTACCCTCGCCTTTTCTCCATCCAGGGGGCGTCCCAGTTCTATCATGTTGACGCTGAACGAGTGCCCTGGTTGGCACCTCCCAGATAAGTACCGTTGATCCTGTCAACGGTGCGCGACGGTGAATGAGGCACTCCGGTGCCGCCGATGTGCACGACAACGGCAGACGGGGCTGGAGTGGCATTTTCCTCGGTAGGTCCCGAGAGCTGACTCTAATAGAGAGTGCTGATTCTTCATGACCTCCTTGACCATCCGAACGGCGACGTGCTCCAAAGTATTCACGAGGCTCTCGGAATGGAGACGCAACGAGTGAGCCACCATGCCACCAATCTCCTGGCGCACGGCCCTGGTACGTCCCTCTGACGGGACAGATAGATCCACTTCATCGAGTGCGCCTTCCGGTGAGAACCCTTTCCGCCCGACGCCATGTGAACGAGTTTTGTGATATGAGCCGATGAGGTCGGCTTCGAGGGTGGCCTTGATCTCGCCATGTTTCTTCTTGAGCTCGGGCAGCTCCTCGTAGGTGACTCGGCGTGCCGTCCGCCGCCATCTCGGATGTAGATGGCGATGTGGTTGATGTAGATGATGGTCCCACCGGGCGTGCGTAATGTGTTGATCGCCAAAACCCACCGGCGGGCGCCTCAACACGGTAGAGCCGAAGAGCCTAGAGCCGCGGCCGGCTGAGACCCTCCGAGCGACGGCCCGCAATGCTCTTCGTCACACGCGGCGATGCGAAGTGCAGGCGTGCCACCTGACCTATACCCGGTCGTGAAGGTGATGGGGATGCCTCGCTTAGTTCCCGCATGGCATACACGTAAACATTAAATAAGAGCCTCGATCGTCTCTTATCCCGTGAATCGGCTCAAAGAGCCGATCCACCCATGATCCGTACGGGGTGACGAAACTTGGTGATCCCGCTTGATCAAGATAAAGCTAATGAGATCTACGACGATTTAGGGTTTTCACCGCATAATCGGATCATCCTACCCAGTTAGCTCGCGGCCACGCACGGTGCTCGTAAGTCGATCCTAAACAAGGCCACACAACCAACGGGACGTTGATCATCTAACATCCCGTTTAGGACTTGCGAACGCCACCCACGTGCCGCTCCCTCCCCTTCGTAAGGCCTAACTATTGCAGATATTAAACTAATCCTTGCGTAACAAGGAGCAATCGTAACGGATCGATCTACTAGATGATGAACAGCAGAGGCCGCCCCACGCCCGAGATAGGCGTGAGGGCGGCTAGACATGCGAGTTGCACTACGTAAGCATGTTTATACGAAGAGCTATGCTAACCCTAACACATCTATGATAACTACGTTGCCCGCCATCAAAGACGCTTCAGTACGGGCAACGCATGAACAACGTGAGCTTGTGCTGCCTAGATCGCAAGATGCGATCTAGGCATGTCGCTTACCTGATTGAAACCCTCGAGACGAAGGAGTTAGCGATGCCGAGATTGGTTTGTTTTGGGGTGAACGTTGTGTTGTTGTTTATTCCATAAACCCTAGATACATATTTATAGTCCGGGGACTTTCTAATTCGGACGTACACCTAACCGTGCACGAGTAAAACTCTAACTTCTAACTTAAGATACGATCTAATAAATTACAGATAAACGGGCAATCTAGCCCAACTTTGCATATAAGGCCGATCTTCGTATTCTCTCCATATATAACCTTCAAGCTTATCTTGATCGTGGCCCACCTCCGACGTGGTCAAATTCTCGTGATAACAATCGGATCGGGCAGCGATCGGGAGCGAGGAGGCGAGCGAGCGGCGGTCACGGACCCGGCCGCCGCACGCCAACTCGCCGCCGCGCGCCGCTCCAACCGCCAACGACGATGTCGCGCGGACCGCCGCGTCCCGCGACACCTCCATCCGCGGCCGTCGTCCCGTCGCCGACCTCGAGTCCTCCGACGACGACCGGTACAAGCCATCCCCGGCGAGACGCCGCCGTGGCAAGCAGAAACAAAGCCGCAGCCAAGGCCAACGACGACGGCCCGACGACGACGACGGCGACTACACCTGTTCTACCGCCATTTCTGCATGTAGAGCGCCGTGTTTTAAAATTAGCGTTTGAATTTCCTAGCCGAATTCGAAATATAGTCGAATTCGCCTCTATGTATGAACTCCTCCCGTAATGTAATAAATATCATTAAATTTAGTCTATATTCACCCGTTTTTAGCCGTAGTTTGTCAAGTTTCCGTTTTTTAAATTCGCATCGTCGACTTCGCCGGGCACGCGGCTGGGAAACTACTACTCCCACGCCAAATCTTCCTCCAATCCGGACGAAAATTTCGCCGGATTTGGGCGTGGGGAGCGCCAACGAGTGGGGATGCTCTTAGGTACAAAGAAGTATCTCATAAATTTCTCGAAAGCACCGGAGCATGAGCTACACGTCTCGTACATACACGGCTAGGCTACACCGCTGCTCACGGAGATGCTTCACCACGTGCACGGCCACTTCCTGAATCTCAGCAGAGTGGGTGATTCCTTGGTTCTTCCTTGGCAGACAGCTAAAACTTGAAATGTAAATGTAATCGCTAGACTACGTTCATGATGAACGTGTGTCCAGTGGAAGAAGCATCCAATGTAAATTTACCTATGGCTGTATCAGGTTCAGGTTCAGACCAGGACAAGATACATACCACGCCACACCACTGCTCACTCCCCATCACTGCTACTACTCCACTCAGCTCAGCTCGAGCTGCATCCGGCCGAGAGTAAAATACTGCTAGTCTATTAGCAACTGACACCAAAAAGAATCCTACTTTAAGGATCTACGCGCTCGCGGCCGCCGGAGATGGATCGGCAGCACCACCGGCTGGTGACCGGAACGCGGGAGGCGGCGGCGACGGGGGACGCGCCGCCGTCCTACATCGGGGCCGGCGGCGTGGACGTGGTGTCCCGCGACGCGGCGGCGCAGGCCCTGGGCGCCGTGGTCCAGCTCCACTTCGACAAGACGGTGGAGAAGAAGCGCGGCGCGGACGCGCAGAAGCAGGAGCTGTGGCGCCTCTACCTGGCCTTCCTGCTGGTGCTCTCCGTGCTGCTCTCCGGCGTGGCCGCCTCGCCGCCCGGCCGGCTCCAGTGCCGCCACCTCTGGGCGCCCGCGGGGCTGCTCTCCCTCGCGCACCTCGCCTTCTACGCCGCCGTCGCGCACCACCTCCGCTGCCTCAACGGCTTCCGCTACCAGCGCCGCTGCCACAAGCTCACGCTGGCGCTGGCCGCCGACCGGCTGCGGATGCTCAAGTCGGCCGGGGAGGTCGTGGCGGCGGCCGACGTGGAGGTGCCCTACCAGGAGCCGCATCAGGGGTACCTGAGCAAGTTCAGGCGCAGCTGGGCCGTCCACTTCGCCTTCCTCATCGCCACATTTGCGTTCTCCGTCGCCGCCGCAGTCGCCATCCTCTGCTTCTAGGCTACTCTAGCTCGGAACACTTCTCTCTGTTCACCTTAGGCAAGAACCTCTGCCTCTAGGCTGTACCAATCTAGCTCCGTCTCTACCCCACCATTATTAGCTCCTTCTCGCTTTCTGTTCAGCTTAATTAGCAAGAATTGGATCGATTGATGTGTGTGCGTGTCTTAGAAGAAGAAGAATGTTCCAACAATTTGAGAACTACTAGATTTTAAGGATCTTAATTGGTGTCACCGTCATGATTGTGACCAACTTTGCTTTCAATCACATCACATCAGATATATCTTGTCTCCACAGGAGCAGATAACACTGTATACAGTAATCGAATTAAAGGAGCTTCCACAAAACATGGGTCACTCATCATAATTGTGATCACACATGTTCATTTTATTTCGCTTTAGAAACTGAAATTGTATGAATCATGGTTTACATCTTGCTACAACTGTACTGGTACATGTTACAACACAGCCTCCTTCATTGTCGGGGTCTGCTTGATTGGATATAGCACTAACATTTTATCATCAAATTAATACTGGAAAAAAACTGATGCATGGGAAAGCTCTGGATCTCCTCTCAACAACTCCCGAGCCTCCAGTCCATTCTGGAAAGAGATGAAACGTTTCTTGGGAAATTCCTGCCTTCTAGGTCATCGCCCAGCTGCTAGTGTTGTTGCCAAGCTGCAGAACACCATCCATGGAACAAACATCAGGATTAGGCGGCCTTGAGGACTGTGCAGAGAGAGTTGTATGCGTTGACACAGTGCTTAAACTTCTCCTCGGCAACGGCCTGCAAAGTGCAGACGTTGTATGTAAACAACACATCCTCCGTGAAATCATCTAAGACTAGTGGCTGCGGGTGTATATATAGTTATATACTGCTGTTAAACCCGCACAAGAACTGAACTTGTTACCTGTGAAGAGCCCGGGTGTTTGTCGGGGTGCCACCTCAGGGCAGATGCGCGGAAGCTGCACCAATGCAACAAGTAATTCAGGTAAACACCAGCAGGGTGGTACTTGATACAAAATTTGTAACAGTGACAAGACAAACAACAATTTGAGGAGCCATGACGAAAGGGTGAAACAACTCACGCTGTTTTGACATCATCTAGGGTTAGTGGACCACATGCTGGTAATCCAAGGGTGACCCTGTGCGCATGTGAGCCGATGCCGGTTGTTTCACCCATGTCATCGTCGCTTTCGTCTTCGCTATCACTTGCTACAAATCTTTGTCTTCGTGATTCACCGGTCTGTCTAAATCCAGACGATGAGTCTTTGAAGTGAAAACCCTCCCATGACATATTGGACCAAGTAAAGCCATGCTCCTCACCAAACATGGTTTCAAAAATGTTTTCAGGGTTCACGTAACGGGTCTCGTAGAAAAAATTGTAGAATTTCGCCTTGTCCTTTTTGTCTACAAACAAGAACATGCTGGTTTAAGTGTCATTCAATGTGGTATGAATCTGTATGGTCCCACAGCACGAATCAATGCTATAACCCAGTATGGCTGATATAACCCATGAAAGTTTAACAAAGCACTGTATTAAACAGGAAACCCCATAATATAGTAAAATATAATCAGGATCTATGTAGTTGAGTTGTAGGCCGTAGCACTTGTCCTCATATGTAACTATGTAAGATATGCAGAGAAGGAATAGCAGACCATGGAAAAAATCTTGACAGAAATCCTATGGGACCATTAGAGTAATATACAATCTACACATAACAATTCAGAAATGCTAAATTACCACATTGATATTTCAAAGGCAGGACACACGAGAAGCAAAATATGCATCAATTTTGCTAAGAGGGAACCATACTCTTTCTTTGATGGTGTACTCCTTGTCCAGACTTTGTTGAACTGTGATCCTGAGGTCTTTTTCTGAAGGTTTTGAATCGTGGAAGATTGTGTGAATTGGCAAAGCTGCCCACACTATCATTCTGGAGGGAACACAAAACTTCAGAAACTATAGCAACAATAAACGGAGGGTGTGTGTTTTTGCCAACTCTTATGAGTCTTATCCTTGCAGATAGAAAGTCCAAATGACATCTCAAATACTCACCTGTACATGAGGTGTTGACTTTCCATAGAGAAGGTAATCTTTCAGGGCCTTCTTTCCTTCTGCTCGTTTTTGGCGAACAACATATCTCTCATATTTCTGTTGAAGAGTTAGAACCCATGAGAAGTTGAGAACTATACTAAAATATCCAGTGTCGAATGCTACCTAATAATGGTAAGGCAGTCATGTGCAAAACCTATAATGATTTTACTTTCCATGCGATGAGGCATTTTATAGAACTATATGGGGCGACAGTCAGCAATTATGGGATGGTATCCAGGCAATCTTCTCTGAAACTGTTCTAAAATAGCAACCTGGCGAAGTCAGATGGATGTTGACAGTGGATGGCAAATTTACAGTCAGGTCTATGTACAATAGGATGATTGCGCAGAATATTCAGTTTTCACAGAAATTTATGTGGAAAACTAAACTTCCTTTGCATATCGAGATATTTCTTTGGTTGCCTATTAAGAACAGAATTTTGACAAAAGATAATCTAGTGTAAAGAGGATGTGTAGGATCAAATGCTTGTCAATTTTGTGGATGTCCTGCGACTGTAGATCATCTTTTCCTACAGTGCTTGGTTGCTAGGTTGATTTGGAGTGTAATGAAATGTGCCTTTAGCTGGAGGACAATGCCTGATTCGGTGCATGATTTGTTTGCTATTTGGCTTACCAAATTTAGGGGGGGGGGATAAGATGATTATTACTGCATGAATAGCTGCCGTATTTTGAACTATTTGCAAATTCCAAAACAATGCAAGTTTCAATAATAAAACATATAATCCATATATGATTTGTCATTGGCTGAATTTATGGTCCTTATTGCAGACAAAACTTCCAAGAGAAAGCGGTAATGAAGTGCCAAGTGGGGGATAAACTGTTCCAACAAGTCACAAGTGAAGTCTTCAAAGCTGATCATGGATGGAGGCCTAGGAAAAGCTGATTACAGAAAATTGAAGAAATATGGAGGATGTACAGGACTGGGAGGAAAATGTTTTTGGTTCATAAATCAGCTTGCAGAAGGATAGGTTGCTTGCAGCGGTACTGAATCTTTGTATTCTTATGAATCTTTATTAAGAGATGTAATCTTGAGTTCTAGCCAAGAGGAGGATGTTTATCCCGTCGCACTTAATAGGTTTTCTTTTTTTTCTTTTTCTTTTCAGTTCTAGTAGATACCTGTAACAAAGACTAGACTAGTTGGTTTCTCATGATGGAAATCAGAGAGGAGACTCTCTTTCATAAATAAAACTGCTGACCTGACATTCTGGAGTCCTAAGTATGTTTGACACTAACTGAAATTATACTGACCACAGACCGTGATAGTTCCTATGTTGCATTTGCATCAGGCTAAGGCATCAAGTTAAACTGCTGATTTGAGCATCTGGACTTCAAGTATGTTTGACACTGACGATGCTCATGTTCCCAATCAGATAACAGTTGACAAGGCATACCTTGGACAGTTTCCGTTCTCCATGCTCATGCTGCACAATGAATCGGCAGCAGGAAATTAATGTTAGCATGCAACATACACATGTATGAAAAGATAAGAACAGACACGATAAAATGTCAAATGTTCACCTATCGGGTCCTTGGCATATTACAACTATTTAAAATGGTAACGGAAATCAAATACAGCAAGTTAGTTCATAAAGAAAAATCAGATGTGTGACACGTCACGCACGAGGTTCATCATTCATACTATATTGAAACCCATCGGCCATAATCAATAAGATGTTGGTAGTTCAATACTATTCAAAATTGGGAGTTTTAAGTGCTCATTATTGTTCTAAGGATCGTGCTCAGATGGTTAGTTTCAGAATCAAAATTGTGCGTTGCAGAATATATAAGCATCTAACCGCAGCAGTGGCATGCATGTATGTAAGCTACCAGGCTACCAAAACGAAATCCAACTAGCTGGCCATTGCTAGAGCATACAATTGAGCAGATGTATGGACAAGAAAGCCAACAATTATCATCAAACTATGCCAACTTTGATGTTTTTCCTGTGGCGCATGTTAAGCACATTTCACACACGGTGATCGATCGCGGAAACCAATTTGACCATCGCATATGCTCCGCCCCACCCTTATCCATGCCTAACAAGAAGGGGACTCCCTACAAATGGAAAGGGGGAAGGGAATTCAGGCGGTCGGTCGGACCTTGCAATCCCACTTGGATTTCCACTTGGCGGGCGAGACGGGCGTGGAGTGGAACGAAGCCGCGGCGCAGAGGTGGCCTCGCAGCCTCTTGCTCCACGACGCGGCGGTCTGCATCGCTCCTCTCCCCGCCGGCGGAGGACGAATCTCCGGTTCCCTAGCGCCGAAGAGGGGGAAATGGCGATCTCCGGTGGCGTGCTCTTCCGCCTCCCAGGATTCGCCTCCCCCGCTGGAATTTTTAGGCAAAGACGGCGCCTTTTCTTCCCCGTCCCTCTCGCCGGCGGCCGCTTTTTTTTTTTGGTTTGGTTTGGTCCTACTACCCACTCACCTGTGAGAGAAAGCTGAATATGGGCTTGAGGTAAGGCTCATGAGCAAATGGATAACATAGCCCAGGGGCCGACTCGACCATTTGCAGGCCCGGCCCGTATAATCCGTTGGCGAGTCCAGTTGTGTGACAGAAAGCTGGATATGGGCCCGAGGCAAGGCTCACGAGCAAATGGGTAAGATCAGCCTACACGATGCTGGTCAACACCAAGATCATTAGAGTTCTCTCAAAAAAAAAAAAAAACCAAGATCATTAGAGTGAATTATTTTGAAGGGAACGAAGGCGCATCCAATTCTGAAGCTAACTCGAAAGCTGGGTGTCTCTCTAGAAGACGGTTGTACCTTCTAAGATTAGAGTTTTTCTCTGGCAATTGGTACAACAACCTCTCCCAACTGGTGATTTGCTGGAACATCGCAATATGGCTGCATCAAGCTCGTGTTCTTTATGTGGCGCAGATGATTCTTGGAGGCACTCCCTACTAGAATGTAACATGGCTTTGAGTGTATGGGCACTCTCCGATCAGGAGATGGTTGAACATATGAATTCTGTGGGGGAGCCAAGTGCTAAGAACTGGATTTTCCGACTGATTGGGACGATATGGTATGTGCAGTTCACGAGGCTGGACGATATGGACTCCAAGACGCAAGGCAATCCATGAAGATAACTTCAAGATCCCCTTGTCGACTCATGGCTTCATAAACTCATACCTTGATCAGCTCAAATCCACGGTGAGCCGAGCTGCCTCGGCCCCCATCTGAAACCTGCTTGACAAGCGAGCTAGATGGATCCCTCCACCACATGCAATACCGAAAATTAATGTCGATGCAGTTGTGGCAAAGAATGACAACCGAGGTGTGGCAACAACTTTTTGTCGTGACAACAATGGATCATATTTGGGAGCTTTAGCAGTTTTTTCCAGGAATCAATGATCCATCTATTCTTGACACCCTAGCAGTCCGGTTTTCATCGCATCTGATTGCAAGTCGATCATTACTGATATGCACTCTGGGACGTAATGAAGATCAAGCATCAGTCAACAAGTTTTCATGGGGTGCTCCTTTGCCCATGAAGGCCGAGCTTTAAACTTTGAAGCACATAATCTAGCTAGGCATATGATTTCTTTTGGAGTGGGACGCCACCT
Organism: Lolium multiflorum; assembly: GCA_030979885.1. Classification (NCBI taxonomy): domain Eukaryota; kingdom Viridiplantae; phylum Streptophyta; class Magnoliopsida; order Poales; family Poaceae; genus Lolium; species Lolium multiflorum. The sequence continues at coordinate 303,081,473 of CM061748.1, read as the reverse complement.
ATGGCTCGATATTCCCTACTCTAACTCTATTCCTTTAAACATTATTGGTGATTAATAAAGCCTAGTAGATTGTCCTAAAAAAGTTGCGTGAGTTAGAGTTAAGTCTATTTAACACCTAAGTATAAGGGTGTTCTCAGAAAAACCCTTAAGTATAAGGTTTCATTCGTAAACTTAGAAAATAAAAAAAAATTAATATACACATATAATGGATTGACAAACCCTCCGTCCCATATTAGTTATCATTGATTTAGTACAAAGTCCAGCTGAGTGTTGCCCATTGGGCAGCCCTCCTTGGCCAAGGCTGTGACAAAAATGATTTTGTTAGTCTTCTCTTGTAAGAGCCCGCGCCACTGAAATGCTATGGATTTTTTTTTATTTCTATCATTGTCTTTTTGCCTGGTTATGTGAGATCATTGGATCCTCCTCTTATCTTTACAAAGGAGTCCATTTGCTCGATCATAATTTTAATCTCCCGTCGGCTGGCATTCGTACTCGTAAATTCTTTAGAACATTTTTTGAATAAAGGTTTTGTACATCTATTGATGCAGAGTCTAGGGTTTCTCCCCTTTTTAAGAAGTAAATAATTTCTTCTAGTCTGCCACATGACTTCTGAAACTCTCTTGTGACTTAACCAATTTTCTTCGTATAGATTTGCAGGGACTAAGTAGTAGGGATTGCAGTCAGTAGAGCATGTTTGGTTCGAAGCAAGTCCATAAGATTTATTTATTTTACTTTTGAATTTATTTGTACTGCTATTGATGATTATTATTAGATCATTTTTCGCAAAAAAGTCCATAAGAATTTCGAAATTCTATTTCTAAGAATATTTTTCTATAGAACTTGTTTGGTTTGTAGACTAAAAACCATAGATTTTTTCCTATGACCTTGCACTCAATTTCGTGTAAAATTTCTCTAGGTCTTACCTCATAGAGATTTTCCTTTGCCTCAATGATAACTATGACAAGCACCTATTTCTTCACACAATTAAATGCCTATGTTTTTTCTGTAATGCAGCCAAAACTACTGATACATAATCCTGCGCTTATGTTTTCTCCGATCGACCCAAAACCGCAATCGAGTACTACAAGCGTGCAAGCAGACGGTGCATGCCTTTCCAGCCAAGAACTTATCCTCGGATTGTGCGCTTTGGAGCGGACATCAGGGCCGGCCCATAGGCCGGGGCAACGGGGCGACCGCCCCGGGCCCCTAGCAGGAAAGGGCCCCGGCCCAGGTAGTAGTCCAATGCTAATTCTAGGATATTTGTGCTTATGTTCAGGAATAGAAAAAAGTAAGATGGCCAAGCCCACCACGCGGATTAGCAATCATGGACCAAAACAATGGATCGTGTAAAAAGTTTAATCGATCGCTAGCTTTTCTCCTCTGTACTCGCAGTAGTCGCCTCGTCTCCTCCCAAATTTTTTCCAATCGCACATAACAGCGCCGCCATTTCCGTGTCTGTCCAATTCCAAGGTTACTGCAGCCATTAACTGAGACCAACAACGTTGTATCATTCCACCAATCTCTCTTTTTCCAAGGCATCAGAGATCTTCTTTCTCCTAATCTATTTCTTCATTTTGATTCATCGCTAGTAAAATAGGATGGCTTCCTGGCTCTCAGCCTCTCACTGCTCCACATCTCCAGTTCTGCTCCTCTTACTCTTCCGTGGGTCTGTTCATGAAGGCTTCACTGGATCTGAGAGATTGTTGAGTAGATTAGGAATATTATAGAAGAGGAACGGGGAGTGAGCGACCGATTTTCTGATCTGTCTATTTGCTGGCTGTTGCTACATGCAAAGGAAGGAAGCTACATCGACAATTCGACATGGAGCCATATGTCGTTATCCAGGTTCTTTTGTTCCTTGTATTGAATGTTTATCCCCAGATTGTTTGGTTGCATTTCTTCCTGAAAAACTTAAGTTCTCATCCAATAACATCATATCTCAAGGTAACACGAAAGCATTAAGTAGCAGTTAGTTTTGACAAGGTTAATTGCTTTGTATATATGAATTGATTGTATCTTTGTGCCATCTAGAAGATAGATCTTTTGCAGAACAATATTCTTTTCTTACTATCATGATGTAGTTGTCTGAATTGCTACAAATAAATATTTGCGGTGTGAGTTTTGCTAATCCAAAACCATCCATCTATGTATTCTCGAAAAAATCATCCATCTATATATATACGAGATTTGCTTTTGAAATACATTACATCCCAAAAAATTGTTTGTCAACAAGGGCCCCTTTTTATTGCTCGCCCCGGAGCCCTGAATATGTGTGGACCGGCCCTGGCGGACATGAACGCACGTACTGCACATGCGGCTACGCCTACGCGACCACTTAGGCCTACTGGCAGTAATCATGGTTCCCAACTCCCAAGTATGGCAGATGATGCTCGCCTGATCGAGGTTGTGAGGTCACGTGCTCGAACCAGTCCAACACTGCATTCGATGTGTGGAGTTTCAGTCCCCCGGTTGTTAACTCGCACCAATATCATGGCGGATCTCAATGCTGGACCCTAGCAAAACTCTCAAACAACAAAAACGCACTATATTAGCCTGTGGGCCGTTCATGGTTGTACTACTAGGCCAGAAGCGAAAGGAGCACGGGAACCACGAGCACTGAACACACACTGAGAAAGCGCAGCCAGGACGATGGCCCTTCTCCTGGTCGCCGCGGCGGCGCAGGCGTGGGGAGTGGAGGGACACTACATGGTCTGCAAGATCGCCGAGGTACGTGCGTGAGCCACCGACCCAGCACTAGCGTCTGTATTCCTTCGGTACAAGTTTGTTGTAAACTGAACTGAGATTTCTCGTGCAGAGTTACCTGACGAGCGAGGCGTCGGTGGCTGTGAAGGGGCTGCTGCCGGAGTCGGCCGGCGGTGAGCTCGCGGCGGTGTGCTCGTGGCCTGACACCGAGCGGCGCCAGAACCCGTGGTCGACCCCTCTGCACTTCGCCGACACCCCGGGAGACTGCAAGTTCAGCTACGCCAGTAGCTGAACCTTTCGCCCTCACAGTCAATTCAATCTAAATAAATCGGTTTGCTAATTCTCAGCTGAGAATTGACTAACTTAATTCTCAGTTGATTTCTAAACTGTTAGATTAGTTTGTGATTCTGTTGCAACTTCCAAGTGAGATATCTTATACTATGATGTTGCAACTGGAAAATCCCTATCCGTTTAATTGTTTCGTGATTCATACTAGTCATGAGTTATAACGCGGCTGCAACAGAGATCCGATGATCACCTCGGAATTAGAGTCAACTGAGAATTTGTCACTCTCCAAATTGCTAATTATTAGCTAACTGAGAATTAGCTTAGTGGCCAATAAAAGCATACATCGTGTCAGATTTGCTTTGCGTGCGCTATGAGTTGTAGCCAAGTTGAGTTGGGTGTGCCATTGAACTCTACAAAATTGTGCTACTACTGAACTGTGGTGATACCGTTTTCTGTACAGGGGATTGCACCGGCACGAACGGAGAGAAGGACATGTGTGTAGTCGGAGCCATCAACAACTACACCGCCGCGTTGCAAGACTCCTCGTGTCCATGTAAGCTCACCCATTCACCATTCACTAGTTGTCTTTCTCCGTAGCTGAAAGAGAACCCCGTGCATCTTTGATATCAATCAGATAACCGGACGGAGAGCCTGATGTTCCTGGCGCACTTCGTGGGCGACGTCCACCAGCCCATGCACTGCGGCCGCATCGCCGACCTCGGCGGCAATACCGTCGTCGTAAGCTGGTATACGAACAAGACCAACCTCCACAAGGTTCATACCACTTATAATTTTTTTTTTGAAACGGTCCTAGCACTTACAATTCATCGTAGCAGAATCAATGGCTTTGATCCATTCATCTTAGTTCATGCCCCCCTTCTAACATGGATGGGTTTCAGGTGTGGGATGAGAAGGTCATCGGAACGGCCATGAACAGGTTCTACAAGGATGACCTGAGCACCATGATCGGCGCCATCAAGCGCAACCTTACTGTAAGTACTTCTGCATGCCCCCAACTGCATGCATATCAGTTTAGGCGTCAGGTCTAGCCTTAGATCTTTTTACTGAGTTGTTTTTCTCGTGCAGGTGGTTGAAAAGAACAAGTGGGAGGCGTGCCCAAGTCGAGCAACCAGTTGTGCTGACAAGTAAGTTTAGAGAGTGGACTTTTAGAGCAGGTGCTTGGTGAGCACCTGAAACTGAATCACGATACAATGCAAACTGCAGTTGAAACTGAATCTTGAAAGACTGACGGCTGGGAGTGAATGCAGGTTCGCCGAGGAGAGCGCGGAACTGTCGTGCCCGGCGTACGTGGGTACTGAGCAAGGCTCCAACTTGGAAGGTAAGCACCTTGGTGCCGAGAGATGACCAATTTATGGCTCTGCCCTTCGGGAAAAGTGTGACGAGATCCGTTTCAAAATGGAACTGCAGATGAGTATTTCTTCAAGGCGCTGCCGGTTGTTCAGAAGAGGATTGCGCAGGGAGGTGTGAGGCTGGCGGCCATCCTCAACCGGATCTTCAGCGGGAACAGTAGCAGCGCGCTGCAGAGCATTTGAAGTGTATTTTGTTTCTTCGCATTTGAAGTTAGTCGAAACTCGAAAGGAATTGGGCAAGAAAGAAATGGATGAACCTGCGTTATGAATAACATTATCCTGTACGTTGTTTGACTTCGTCAAATCACGAACGCACGATTCATTGGTGTGCTAGATCAGCCTATGTACGGCAGCGAAAGAGCGCAGAAGAAACACATTTCCAGGGGGCTAGGGTTTGCGGAGAGGCGCCGACGAGGTAGGAGAGGTGGTTGGGGAGGTGATCAGTGGGCGGTGGAGAAAGAAAAAATAATTATACTCATCCGTCACTCGGTCGAGTAAATATAAAGGAGTGCGGCGCGGTCGAGTCTAAATATAGGGACGCGTTTGGTAGCATGCCCTCGCCTTTCTTGGCTTCACCGCGTTGTTGCATAGCACGATTTTTAAAACAACGTTGAGGAGGAATGGCCGAATCGGCCATTTCTATGGAGTTGGCCCGTTGTCGTGGAAATATGCACGCGCATGTGCAACCGTTGCACGTGTGGAGAAGCGCCGGAGACGCAGCAATTACTCGCGTGCGCCAGTCTCCACTCCAGTCAACGCCCTCTCTCCCTCACTCGCTCTCACTGACACCGGACCGCGCCCCATCAACCGCCCTTCCATGCCTCCTCGCCTCCTCCTCCCCCTCACTCGCCCGATCCGCCGATGGCTCCAGCGACAAAGCTCACCCCAGCGGGTCTCTGGCGGCGCGCGGATCATCTGCGAGTACGAGGCCGGTGGCCTCCGTGATGCAGTGGCGCCGATTCACCCGACAGTACTGCCGGTGTTAAATCATTCGCCCCCATCTTCGAGAGGACGATGGGGACGCAGACCGGCGTCGCCAGGATTCGACCATCGGATCCCTCGACGGGTCAGAAAACCCCCACCTAGGGTTTGCAACGACTAGAGCAACGGTCATGGCGGCGGGTGCAGCAGGCTCAAGAAGGGAGATGGAGGTGCCGACGGGGTTCGTCCCATTCCCGTGGCATGCTATGCCACGAGCGGGGCAATCCCCGGCAGTTGCACCTTCTTCAGCGGCGGCCGTGACGCTGCCCGTTGTACTTGAAGTGCCACATCGGCTATGAACTCATTGCCAAGCATGTCATTCACATGCTTGTCCTAGCTTGTCATGCCGTTGTGATCACCCTTCCTATGTCTAGCCATAATTGTCATTGCGTTTGCATAATTAGGAGTACCTACGAGAGTACCCTGATGGGTCGTACACGTCAAGGATCCACCGACATCTAACTTGTCGTCATGGATCCGGACACTTCATGGATCTTCGTGGATCCAACTCCTGGTGTAGGTCCGTTGAGATTCGGCTCCTATTCCTGGGCTGGACTTCCTCCATCTTCTATTAACAACAACTGGACCGCCCGGTGGACCATAAGCCACTACCACCATCTGTGGGCTACCCGGGCTTGCCGGATCTAGACCACGTCGTTGGCATACTCATAAAATACACCCACAACAGTACCAACTGATGCAGCCTAGCCTACCAAACAACTGGTCAAAGTTGGCACGTGGCCCGTTTGCAACGTGGGGCCTCCCCCACTCAACCCCAAATGAGACCCAGGCTACCAAACACACCATAAGGAATCGGTTAGGAAAGTAAACCAAAACTTTACTCCTCTAAATGATTATAAGGGATGGTTAGAGATGCTATAACAATACTCATACTAACATATACCTGTTTGTAGGGAGTCTTATTGTATTTGTCGTCAATTGAAAGCTATATTCCTTAGGTCTATCTTCCTCTAGATCTGAGAAAAAATAGACTAGTGCTGGCCTTTTCAGCCCATTTGCCCCATTCTTTCAGCCCAACCTCCGCCACTGGTAGGAGCAGCAATTGAGAATGTAGAAAACCTCCGACACGAACGGTTAGGGCGGTGTCTCCTTGCCTCCCGCGCTGGTCGGAGGCAGGGGCAGCATGGGTGGCGGTGTGTCCAAGAGAGCGGAGGCAGGGGCAGTGGCAGTGGCAGCGGCGGTGTCTCCTACGAGCGCATGGCTGGATGGCGGGTCTCCTCGTAGGGTGGCGACGTCTCCTCGCAATGTGTGGCCATGAGGTCGTGGCTGGGCAACAACGTCTCCTCGAAGGGCAGTGACGCTTCCTCGCAAGGCATCGGCATCGACATCGACGTGGCTGGCTGGCAGTGCTATATGCGATGATTAGGGAACTGTATTTACCTCCGTTCCATATTATAAGCGGTTTTAGCGAGCTAATTTAATTTGCTAAAACGGCTTATAATTTGGAAGATAGTGATAATATTTAGCGACCAATCTAGCGGGGATGACTGGTTTAGCGCCTTAATGATGACTAACTGGTGTTTTACCGAGTAAGTCTGGTCCATTGGATGTAACTTAGACGGTAAAGATCATCCTAGTCTGGGTCTTTTTATATTGGTATTTATACAGATATAAATAAGGGGCCCTTAGACTTTAGTCAAGTCGCATTATTCTTTAACGAGAGACACGAGCAGAGTAGGTCGTCTCTTCCAAGTCAAAGTGTTCGTCTCCTCTCGCCTAATCATCAATCCCCATCTCGTCCGAGCAGTAGCACAGCGGGGTAGCCGGCGGGTGGCCGGTAGGACTCATCTCGTCCGTGCTGGCAGCTCAGGTTGGTCGCCGGCGCCGTCCGCGGTGAGCAGCAGCCAGCAGCCGAAGTCGAGGCTCCTGGCAGTGGCGCGGTCGGCCTACCTGGTAGCTCTTTTGCTCCTCCTCTACTTCTAGATCCACCACTGATGGAGGTTCTGCAAGCTCCTATTCCTGTCCCTAAGGTAATTTTGTATTTTAGTTTTGCTTTTTCTTGTCTTCTTAGCTCTGAATTTTGCATCTAAATTGGGGAAAGTTCAAACCAGCAAGGTCATGGAAATTGTTGTTTACAGATTACTTTTTGAATATGCAGCGAGGAGGTGATGAATAAGGACAAAAAACTTATTCCTTCTTGAAAATAAAGAAGGGTGAATGTGAAGGCCATGAAACAGAAGCAGTACATGAACCAGTACACATACAAGGGACAGTATCCCAGCCACTGCCAGTAAGAGAGAGCTTCTGAAAAGAGATAGACAACAAGAGAGAAAATAGAAGAAGAAAAAAGGCACCAAGCTAGCAAGCGAGAGAGAGAGTGAGAGTCGAGCATGGAGTTCGGCACGGGGGCGATGAGTTCTCTCCTCCCCAAGCTTGGTGAGCTGCTCATACAAGAGTACAACCTGAAAGAGAGCGTGAAGAAGGGGATTGCAGACCTCAGGGACGAGCTCGTGAGCATGCAAGGGGCCCTTGTGAAGGTATCCAGCGTGCCGCTGGATCAACTTGACCCGCAGGTCAAGATTTGGGCTAATGAGGTCAGGGAGTTGTCATATGCCATTGAGGACAGCCTAGACTCTTTCTTGATGCGCGTTGAGGGTGTTGACCAACAAACCAAGCCCAATTTCAAGAACTTGTTGAAGAAGACCCGCAATAAATTCACCAAGTTCAATGCGCGTCACGAAATTGCCGGTGACATCAAAGACATTGAGAGCCAAGTTAGGAAGATCAAAGAAAGGTATGAGAGGTACAAGATCCATGATATTGTTGCTAATCTTGCATCAACTACAGTTGACCCTCGTCTCTCGGCTCTATACAAAAAGGTCTCTGACCTTGTTGGTATTGATGAGCCAATTAATGAGCTAATGAAGGTCTTGTTCGAGGATGCTGACACATCCCAAAAAGATCTCAAGATAGTCTCTGTTGTTGGATTTGGAGGTTTGGGCAAGACCACCCTTGCAAAAGCATTGTATGACAAGCTTAGCAAAACATATGAGTGTCAAGGTTTTGTTCCAGTTGGTCAGAACCAAGGCGCGAAGAAAATTCTCAGCGACATCCTCTTTGAACTTGACATAGATCTGTACAGAGCTGCAGAAAGAATGGATGAAAGGCAGCTGATCAACCAGCTGCAAAAAGTCCTTGCAGGCAAGAGGTACACATAAATCTCACCCTATGCTAGTCATTAACCTCTTTAAGTCACATATTCCCCTAGATACACTATATGGCTTGTATGTTTTGGTGACATGAAATATACACTAGTATGGGCATGGTTAATCAGTTTGTAAGATATAAAGTAGAACACCGAAAGTAATTGCAATGCAACTCAAGCTTTGGTCGAGCAAATAAGGACGATGATATGTATTGGATTTGTTCTTTATGATATTTTGTTGGCTTCATCTGGTAAGAACTGTAACATGTATATTTTAACATCGTTCCTATTAGTTTCTTTTAATTTTTATGTAGTGAATCCTTATTTATATTATTCCACAAGTACAATATATCAAAGAAAAGGCCAAAACAAAAAAGAACATATATAACATGCACTACAAGGAGTCATATGCGATCACAGTGCATGTATGCAAACACAACTCATTTTCTCTAGTACTTATTTTTCTGGTTCTCTTGAACCCAATTGAGCATTTAGTAGGGAAATGTTGCAAAAGCTGCTCTTCTCGAGGTGACTATATCCACGCTCAACGTGCGAAACACGGTCACCCGCGTGTATCCCACACCCTTATCCCCTTTATCTCCTTCCTCTTTGTCTCTCCTCTCCCCTGATTTCTTTCTTTTTCTTCTTCGCAACACAACACACCGAGAGAGGGAGAGAGAGCACTCCCAGGCCCACCACAACCTTCCACCTTGGCAGAGTCGGTGAACACATGGCTGGCCATGGCGGAGACGGTGATGGCGAGTGTTGACCTCGGCGGAAGCGACCCTCGACGCGGAGGCGAGGAATAACTTAAGGTTGTGGGGGTGCAGGCTTGACCGGTCAGCCAGTATTAAGGGTGGAGGTGTGCGGGCTCGCGTGCATCGTATAAGGAAGAGTTGGGGGGGGCTTAAAAGGATGGTTAGTCGGGGGAAAGCGTATAGGTGGAGGAGGCGGCTACGGCGGGGGGGGGGGAGGTAGGCTGTTCGCCCGCTGATTGGGTAGAGGCGGCGATGCTTCTCTCTCCCTCCTCTCTGGCGAAGCACCTTTTCCCCTCTCATCTTCGGCCTGTTCCAATGGCAATAGGACAACGGGGCAGTGTCAGAAAATCAACCGCGGACATGGTTGACCGTCAGCTAGCCTTCCCCAAATTGTTGCGCACACACTCACAGTCAAGCCGACAGCAACCTAGTTTTAAACTTGAGTTCACACATTAAGCATAACGTTCAAACAAGAGCCGGTTCTGAGCAACACTTGACCTTGCCTTGACAGGGTTATGCTCTACCTTGGTGGCTAACGCTACTTTGGCAAGATCTTGGGCCGGTGTCCTAGGATTGGCCACCATTAACAGAGCCAGCGAAGCCCACAACACCACCAAACACCGTTGGTGGTCCATGCTATACGCTATTGCCTCCAAATATTGCTCCACCACTAGGGTTCGTAGGGCCTACACACCTACAGGAGCCACCTCCTCACACTCGCCATGGGAAATCCACCTCCGACGCCGACGCTGTCGTATTGTTCTCTGCCCCAAATCGACCAGCCATGCCTGCCGCCACCTCCGCAAATTATCTCCTTGTGTGTTTGGCCAAAACCATAAGCGCTCTAATTTGATACCCATATGAAAAGCTATCAATAAACACCGTAGAAATGGAAATTAATGTGTGGCTATTATTGCATATGTGACACTGGCACGTCTATTCTTTGGCTAAAGTTGGACTCAAGATTACCATCAGTTGTGCCGGAACCTTAGTTACTCGTTTTTTTTTCTTCTGGTTTGGTCTCTTTTTCTGTTGGGTTTCATATCTAGCCTACCCCAACTTGCTTGGGAAAAAAGTTACATGGATTACTCCTTCAGTCAAATGTCTCTAGTTTTGCTACTTTTTTGTATTGTTGTGTCAGAGCATGCTTCTTATTCTAATGGGTACTAGTAAGCTATATAGTTTTTTTGCGAATTATAATTTTTTGCCTTCTCACGTGAATAGGTACTTTATTGTTATTGATGACTTATGGGACATACAAACATGGGAAATAATTAAGTGTGCTTTCGTGGATAGTCATCCAGAAAGTAAAATTATCATAACTACTCGTATTGTTGATGTTGCCACAAGAGCAGGTAGGATCTACTGCATGAAACCGCTTTCCAATGATAACTCCAAATTGCTATTCTATACAAGAATATGTGGTGGTGAAGAAGTAAGTCGGGATAACCAACCTGATGAGGTGATCAACAAAATCTTAAAGAAATGTGGTGGTGTGCCGTTAGCTATCATTACAGTAGCTAGTTTGCTTGTTGGTAAACCAAGTGCGGATTGGTCTAAGGTGTATGATGCAATTGGTTTTGGGCATGAAGACAGCGAAGTCATTCAGAACACAAGAAAGATATTGTCTTTTAGCTATTATGATCTACCTTCCAATCTAAAGACATGTTTATTGTATCTCAGTATGTTCCCTGAAGATTACTTTATTGAGAAAAAATCACTAATATGGAGGTGGGTCATTGAAGGATTTGTCCCTGCTAAAGAAGGGATGGGGTCATATGAGCTAGGGGAGATCTATTTCAACAAGCTTGTTAATAAAAGCATGATCCGGTGGATAGAGCCCGATGAACTAGATTTCACTAACAAACAAGGTGGTTGTCGTGTCCATGACATGGTGCTCGATCTCATCCGCACCATGTCAAGCGACATAAACTTTGTTACTGTATATGATATGGAACAGCACAATACCCATTTGCTAGGCAAACGGACCAATATGGTTCGCAGATTAGCACTTCACGGAAGAAGTGTGGAACACAGCGTTAGCATTGAAATGAAACAGGTGAGGTCATTTAATGCGATCACATGTGGTGATAGTAAGTTGCCCCTCCTTTTGAGCTTTAATGTGTTACGTGTGCTAGTTATTGAGGACTGTGATTTTTTCAAAGGTCATAGTCTCGAGCATCTTGGGAAGTTGGTTCATCTGAGGTATCTAGGGCTGGTGAAGAGTAAAGTTAACAAGCTCCCAGAAAGAATAGGTCATGATTTGAAGTTTCTTCAGATTTTGGATGTAAGGGGAGGTTCCATAAGTGAGTTACCGCCGTCTGTTGGTGAGCTACAGAATTTGAGGTGCTTGTGGGCTGATGAGGGTACAAGTATGAAGGGGGAGATAGGGAAGCTAACATGCCTTGAAGAGCTGCATCTATATTTGGTGGACAAGTGCCCAAACTTCTTTACGGATTTGGGGCAGCTGACTAACTTGAGGGTGCTCCAAATTCAGTTCAACGAATGTGAAGAGACCGCATGCAAGGCTCTGGGAGAGTCTCTGTGCAAACTGCACAAGATCCAAAGTTTAATTATCTGGAGGATCAAGTTGGATGAATATATGGATTACTTTAATAAGAAATTTTATGTCCGTTTCGGCAGCTTGGAAGATTTGGCACCCAGTTCAAAGCTTCATTTCTTTTGTCTACAGAGCATAGTTATACCCAGGATGCCATCATGGATCAACTCTTTGCGTGTTCCTCTTCTCTCTTACCTGTGGTTGTATGTGGAGGTTGTAGAAACTCGGGGTCTGCAAGCCCTTGGAAGGTTGCAGTCGCTCCTCTTCCTCTTTCTCGAGAGTGTGGAGGAGAAGTGCATATCATATACCTTTGGCAGTTATGAGTTTCACGAACTGAGATGTCTAGCAACGAACATAGAGATCACTATTGGAGAAGGAGCATTGCCTATGCTTGAAGCACTGGCATACAGTGCCTGCGCTGGAAGAAAAGACAACTTGCTGCCGTGGAATAGTAACAGTTGTTCACTTCAAAATGTCATCTGTCGGCTTGACTGCGCTAACAGCGGCCGCAGGGAGGTGAAGGCAGCGAAGGCAGTCCTGAGGAAAGCGGCAAGAGCCCATCCCAATGCTGAGGATTTCCAGCTCAAGATATACATACAGAACTACACCCGGAAGGCAGCTCAGCTCATTGACGGACTTGGGTCGATCCTACATGGTTTGGACAGACCTGATGGGGAGGAAATAACTGCAGATCGACGAGAGCTACGTTGCATGCTTACATCACTGGAGACTTTGTTACGTGATGATGACGAGCCTCGAGTTGGGAGGTATGGCGAACAAGAGCTGCGTGGCTTTGTTACCAAATTCAAGAGTCTGTTACATGATGAAGCAGCTACGGACCAAGAAGAAGAGGTACATGCATATACTACTCCATCTTATCGGTCCATCACTATAAATATATACCATATGTACCTGATTGCTGGCTCGCCGGTTTATGTGTCTTATCTCTAGCCGGACAACAGCGGTTCCACGGACGGCAATGACGACGACAAGGACGCGGACACCGACACTGAGGACGATACAGATGATGACAATGGTGATAATGATGATGATAATGGCGACGATGACGATTCCGAGCAAAAGGAGGTACATAAGTACATACTAGTATGTCATGTTGATCGCATTACTAAATAGAAATTCATTCATTTATCAGGCCGCTGACTGACCGGCCGATTTCACTTGTACTATCTAATTAACCTCCAGGAAGACGATGATGTTGCCACAAGCAGTGGGGGTCACATGGGGCTGCCCTGATGGCGTTCCGTTCCCGGAACCAAAGGCGTTGGCGGGGGTTATGCATGCCCCGGTATTGGGGGTTGGGGCAGTCCCGCACGTGTCTGGGGATTGCCCGGCTCTTCTCCACAAGGGAAAATAGTTGCGGCCCACGCTTCTCGGCGGGCGGCTTCTTGGTTGTTGGCTGGGGCTATCAAAGTGTCAGTTTAAGCCGCGGCATCTGCCAGGTTGCACTTGTTAGCCTGTCGCCACTGCTCAAGTGTCAGTTTAACTCTTCAGTTACAATAAATTGCAGTGTGCTATGTGTGTTTGTACACAACAACACGTCTGTCGGTAGCTAGGCTTAAGTTTTCGTTTGTTTAGACATGGTCTAGATCACCACGTCTGATCCTCGTGGGATGGCACGAGTTGTGGAGGGCGTGGCGAGTTTGTAGGAGAGATGGACATGGCGATGGTGGGATGGCACCGTCAGTAAGCCCAGTCTTCGATCCCGATTTGTAGTGGTTTCAGTTGTAACCGAGTATTGAATAAAAGGAGCGAAAACAGAAAAGTGGTTAGTTGAACACCATGCAAGAATACTCTGTTTCTCTCTCTGGTTGCCTTGTTCGTGTTCCTGTGAGTTCTTCTCTGCCATTGTTGGCAACAACACCATTTGTAGATTTAGCCATGTGGGCTCCTGATGGGATGTATCTTAGAATCGGTGCTCATATTGGCGCTCTTATCGCTTATATATATGTTATTCGTCCTTTTAGTATGTGGTTATACACACCAAATTGGAATTCTGAATCATTTCTTCCAGTCATTATCTGTTATGACCGGTATCGGATACGTGAGGAGGGGGCCCAACCGTGGGTCCAACTAGGGGATTAGCCAATTACTCTTTATCAGTTTAGCTCTTTATATACAAGTTGTAAACGAGGCAAACAGCAAGCAATAATAATCATCATTATTGCCGACTCCCAGAGGAGTCGGTTTCCCTAACCCTAGCCACCGCATCTCCTCTCTCGCGCACGACGGCGCCCTGTCGCCGGCGTCCGCAACCTCGACCGCACACAATCCCCTCCTTCCCCTACAATCTACGCCCTCGGTCCGGTAGAGCAGTTGGTTCTACCAATTTGGTATCAGCTAGCTCGGCTGCGATCATGTCATCTTCCCCCACCACCACGTCGTCGTCGCCCCCGCCCGCTCCCTCGGTAGTCGTCACCACGGCGGGATCCCCGGTCGTCGCCACGACGGCGGGCACCGCCGCGCCGGCGCCCGTCATCTACACGCCCGAGCAAATGAGCGGGGTCATCAACAACCTCGTCACCGCGTCCAAGGCATCCGGCTCTTCTTGATCGGCACCCAGGGGCCCCCGACGTCGCCGCAGCCGCCCGTCTTTTCCGTGCCGGCGCCCGCGCCATTGTTTCCGCCTTTCACGGGCGTCCAGCTGCAGCCCCCACCAGCGTCGGCCCACCCCTGGACGCAGTGGCCGCCGTCCTCCCCCGCCGGTCCGAGTCCCGCAGCTACGGGGGCGTTCCCATCCACCAGATTCGTTTTCCCCCGTCGCCGTCTCCGCTGCCGGCGTGGCTCGCTGCGTCGTCGCCCCAGCCGGTCTACACCACCGCCGGCAAACCGCCGATTCCCACCCTCCCGGGCACCGCCCCCGTGGGTTATGCGCGCCCCCATGAGGAGCGCCCCGACGCGCACGGCCACGGCGGCGTTACACCACCACCACCACGATACACCAAGGTCGACTTCGCCACCTTCGATGGGTCAGAGGATCCCCTGAACTAGCTCAACCAGTGCGAGCAGTTCTTCCGCGGGCAGCGCACCCTAGCGTCGGATCGCACCTGGCTCGCCTCCTACCACCTCCGGGGCGCCGCCCAGACGTGGTACTACTCCCTCACACAAGACGAGGGCGGAATGCCTCCTTGGGACCGCTTTCGGGAGCTATGCCTCCTTCGCTTCGGGCCGCCGATCCACGGGAGACGCCTCGCGGAGCTTGGGCGCCTCCCCTTCACGTCCATGGTGCAGGACTTCGCCGATCGCTTTCAAGAACTAGCCTGCCACGCCCCGGGTGTCACGGGGCAACAGCGCGCGGACCTCTTCGTTAGCGGACTCCCGGATCACATACGGGTGGACGTGGAACTCCAGGCCCCCCACGACCTTGCAGACGGCGATGCACTACGCTCGGGCATATGAGCGCCGTGCCCTGGCGCTGCAGCCGCCTCCCCCGAGTCGCGGGGCTCGACCACCCGTCCACCCCCCGCCGACCGCAGCGCCGACCACGCGGCCATCACCGATCGCTCCAGCAGCGACACCGCATACCTTTTGGTGCCTCATACCGGCGGAGCAATTGGAGCGCCATCGCCTCGGCCTGTGCTTCAACTGCGACGAGCCCTACGCACCAGGTCACGTTTGCCCGCGCCTCTTCTACTTGGAGACGGTAGACGAAGGCGACACGGACACGGTCGCCGACACATCGACGGAGACCACTCTCGACTCCACGCCGGCCACGGCGTGCTGATACGTCTCCGACGTATCGATAATTTCTTATGTTCCATGCCACATTATTGATGATATCTACATGTTTTATGCACACTTTATGTCATATTCGTGCATTTTCTGGAACTAACCTATTAACAAGATGCCGAAGTGCCAGTTCTGTTTTTGGTTTCGAAATCCTAGTAACGAAATATTCTCGAATTGGACGAAATCAACGCCTGTGTTCCTATTTTGCCCTAAGCATCCAACACTCGAGAGCCGCCGAGAGGGGGCCAGGGGCCCCACATGGTGGCGGCGCGCAGGGCCCGCGCCCCTAGTGTGTCGTCGCCTCGTCGCCCCTCCGACTCTTCGCCTATATAAAGGTCCCCGACCTAAAACACAATACGAATAAGCCACGACGAGAAAGTTCCGAGCCGCCGCCATCGCGAAGCCAAGATCTGGGACAGGAGTCTCTCCACGCCGCCGGACGGGGAAGTGCCCCGGAAGGCTTCTCCATCGACACCGCTGCCATCTCCACCGCCATCTTCATCACCGCTGCTGCTCCCATGAGGAGGAGTAGTTCTCCATCGAGGCTCGGGCTGTACCGGTAGCTATGTGGTTCATCTCTCCTATGTACTTCAATACAATAATCTCATGAGCTGCCTTACATGATTGAGATTCATAGGATGATGCTTGTAATCTAGATGTCATTATGCTAGTCAAGTGGGTTTTACTTATGTGATCTCCGGAGACTCCTTGTCCCACGTGTGTAAAGGTGACAGTGTGCACCGTGTGGGTCTCTTAGGCTATATTTCACAATACTTATTCACTGTTATGAATGGCATAGTGAAGTGCTTATTTATATCCCTTTATGATTGCAATGTGTTTTGTATCACTATTTATCTATGTGATACTCATGTGATGTTATTAAAGTAGTCTATTCCTCCTGCATGGTGTAATGGTGATAGTGTGTGCATCGTGTAGTTCTTGTCGTAGATTATGATCATAATCTCTTGTAGATTGTGGAGTTAATTGTCATTATGATAGTATTGATGTGATCTATGCCTCCTTCGTAGTGTGATGGTGACAGTGTGCATGCTATGTTAGCACTTGGTCTATTTTGCAAAGATCTATTATACTCTAAGGTTACTTAAACATGAATATCGAATGTTGTGGAGCTTGTTAACTCCGCATTGAGGGTTCGTGTAATCCTACACAATTAGTGGTGTTCATCATCTAACAAGAGTATATGTAGCACAAAGGAAAGAGAACTTATTTATTATGTGATCAATGTTGAGAGTGTCCACTAGTGAAAGTATGATCCCTAGGCCTTGTTTCCACCACAAAGAATTGCTTCCTACGCCAGCAAGCTATTTTCTGGCGCCGCTTGTTTATCTGTTTTTGCATCTTTACTTTCGCAATATTACCACCATCTATACCACCCGTGTTTTACTATCTCTTCGCCGAACTAGTGCACATATACATCTGACAAGTGTATTTGGTGTGTTGGGGACACAAGAGACTTCTTGCTTTGTGATCGCAGGGTTGCTTGAGAGGGATATCTTTGACCTCTTCCTCCCTGAGTTCGATAAACCTTGGGTGATTCACTTAAGGGAAACTTGCTGCTGTTCTACAAACCTCTGCTCTTGAGGCCCAACACTGTCTACAGGAAAAGAAGCGTGTGTAGACATCAAGCTATTTTCTGGCGCTGTCGGTGAGGAAATGGTACTCACACTCCGATCTCGGCTACTAAGCTATTTTCGCTTGTAAGTACTCAAAGCTATTTCCTTTAGATCCTGCAATTGCATCTTTTTGTTTCTTGTTACACTAGTTTGGCATAATGGACAACAATGAGCTTCTTATTCTATTTCCGATTTAAGACATGGATTGTTTGTTTAAAATTAAAAAACCTATGGAATCTTATTTGCATGTGGTAACAATGATATTAGTATGAACGCTTTGAACACCATTGTTGTTAATGATATGGAAAATTCTAAGCTTGGGGAAGCTGGTTTTGATGAGCATGATATTTTTAATCCCCCAAGCATTGAGGAGAAAATTTTCTTTGATGATACTTTGCCTCCTATTTATGATGATTATAATGATAGTGGTCTTTTGGTGCCACCTACTATGGAGAGTAAATTTTATTATGATTATACTATACCTCCTACACTTGATGAGAATAATAATGATAGCTACTTTGTTGAATTTGCTCCCACTACAACTAATAAAATTGATTATGCTTATGTGGAGAGTAATAATTTTATGCATGAGACTCATGATAGGAATGCTTTATGTGATAGTTATATTGTTGAGTTTGTTCATGATGCTACTGAAAGCTATTATGACAGAGGGAAATATGGTTATATGCATCTTAATAATATTAAGTTTCCCCTCTTTATGTTGAGAATCTTGAAATTGCGCTTATGTTGCTTTTCTATGCTTGCCACTTTGTTCTTCATGAATTTATTTGTGTACAAGATTCCTATGCATAGGAAGCATGTTAGACTTAAATGTGTTTTGAATTTGACTCTTGATGCTCTCTTTGCTTCAAATACTATTTCTTGCGAGTGCATCATAAAGCTGAGCCCATCTTAATGGCTATAAAGAAAGAACTTCTTGGGAGATAACCCATGTGTTTATTTTACTACAGCAATTTTTGTTTTGTTGAGTCTTGAAGTTGTTTACTACTGTAGCAACCTCTTCTTATCATGTTTTTGTGCCAAGTAAAGTTTCTATGTTAAAGTTGATGTTATATTTGGGATCGCTGCGCAGAAACAACATTGCTGTCTGTCACGAATTCTGGCACAAGTCTCTGTAAAAATTCGAAAAAATCTGCAAAATTACGAGCGTGATCCTCGATATGTACGCAACTTTCATTAGTTTTGAGTTTTTCCATTTGAGCAAGTTAAGTGCCCAGTCCAGATGCATCTTTACGGACTGTTCGTTTTTGACAGATTCTGTCTTTTATTTCGCATTGCCGCTTTTGCTATGTTGAATGAGTTTCTTTGTTCCATTAACTTTCAGAAGCTTTGTGCAATGTCCAGAAGTGTTAAGAATGATTGTGTCACCTCTGAATATATGAATTTGTGGTTAAGCACTAACCCTCTCATGAGTTTGCTTGAAGTTTGTGTGAAGGAAGTTTTCAAGGGTCAAGAGAAGAGGATGATATAATATGATCAAGAAGAGTGAAAGATCTAAGCTTGGGGATGCCCCTGGTTCATCCCTGCATATTTTAAGAAGACTCAAGCATCTAAGCTTGGGATGCCCAAGGCATCCCCTTCATCGACAACTTATCAGGTTTCTTCTAATGAAACTATATTTTTATTCCATCACATTCTTATGTACTTTACTTGGAGCGTCTGAGTGCTTCTATTTTTCATTTTGTTATTTTCATTCTCTGAATAAGTTCATCCTTGTGTGGAGAGAGACAGCTCCGTTGGTTCATATGAACACATGTGTTCTTAGCTTTTAATGTTCATGGCGAAGGTTGAAACTTCGTTAATTGTTATATGGTTGGAAACAAATGCTACATGTAGTAATTGGTAAAATGTCTTGAATAATGTGATACTTGGCAATTGTTGTGCTCATGTTTAAGCTCTTGCATCATATACTTTGCACCTATTAATGAATAAATACATAGAACTTGCTAAAATTTGGTTTGCATAATTGGTCTCTCTAAAGTCTAGATAATTTCTAGTATTGAGTTTTGAACAACAAGGAAGGCGGTGTAGAGTCTTATAATGTTTACAATATGTCTTTTATGTGAGTTTTGCTGCACCGGTTCATCCTTGTGTTTGTTTCAAATAACTTTGCTAGCCTAAGCCTTGTATCGAGAGGGAATACTTCTCATGCATCCAAAATCCTTGAGCCTACCACTATGCCATTTGTGTCCACCATACCTACCTACTACATGGTATTTCTCCGCCATTACAAAGTAAATTGCTTGAGTGCTACCTTTAAACATTTCAAAAGTTATCACCTCTGATTTGTGTCAATGTTTTATAGCTCATGAGGAAGTATGTGGTGTTTATCTTTCAATCTTGTTGGGCAACTTTCACCAATGGACTAGTGGCTTCATCCTCTTATCCAATAACTTTGCAAAAAGAGCTGGCAATGGGATTCCCAGTCCCAAATTAATTAACAAAAATAGACACTCCTCCATGATATGTGATTGTTGGACGGCACCCGAAGGATTCGGTTAGCCATGGCTTGAGAAAGCAAAGGTGGGGAGGAGTGTCATCTAAATAAAACTAAAATAAAAAGGCACTCCTTCATGGTATGAGATTGTTGGCACCCGAGGATTCGGTAGCCATGGTTTGTGAAAGAAAGGTTGGAAGGAGTGCCACACAAAAATAAAAATAAAATGGGAGCCGCTCTTTGAAGGTTTGTCTGGCAAGGGGGTTAGAGTGCCCACTACCATTCGTTGACAACAACAAACACCTCTCAAAACTTTACTTTTATACTCTTTTTGTTTTCAAAATAAAAGCTCTAGCACAAATATAGCAATCGATGCTTCCCTCGTCGAAGGGCCATTCTTCTACTTTTATGTTGAGTCAGTACCTATTTCCTCCCATCTCAAGAAGCAAACACTTGTGATTAACTCATTGATTCTTACATACTTGCATATTGCACTTGTTATATTACTTTACATTGACAATTATCCATGAGATATACATGTTGAAGTTGAAAGCAACCGCTGAAACTTATATCTTCCTTTGTGTTGCTTCAATACCTCTACTTTGAATTATTGCTTTATGAGTTAACTCTTATGCAAGTCTTATTGATGCTTGTCTTGAAGTACTATTCATGAAAAGTCATTGCTTTATGATTCAGTTGTTTACTCATGTCATTACCATTGTTTTGATCGCTGCATTCATTACATATGTTTACAATCAAGATTTATGATGGCATGTCACTTCGAAATTATCTTTGTTATCGTTTTACCTGCTTGGGACAAGCGAATAAGCTTGGGATGCTGATACGTCGCGACGTATCGATAATTTCTTATGTTCCATGCCACATTATTGATGATATCTACATGTTTTATGCACACTTTATGTCATATTCGTGCATTTTGGAACTAACCTATTGACAAGATGCCGAAGGCTCGTTTTCTTTTTGGTTCAAATCCTAGTAACGAAATATTCTCGGCATTGGACGAAATCAACGCCTGTGTTTCTATTTTGCCCGAAGCATCCAGACCCGAGAGCCGGAGAGGGGCCACAGGGGCCCACACATGGTGGCGGCGCGGCCAGGGCTGGGCCCGCGCCCCTAGTGTGTCGTCGCCTCGTCAGCCCTCCGACTCCGCCTCTTCGCCTATATAAAGGTCCCCGACCTAAAACACGATACGAATAAGCCACGCACGAGAAAGTTCCGGAGCCGCTGCCATCGCGAAGCCAAGATCTCGGGGGACAGGAGTCTCTGTTCCCCACGCCGTCGGGACGGGGAAGTGCCCCAAGGCTTCTCCATCGACACCGCCCATCTCCACCGCCATCTTCATCACTGCTGCTCCCCATGAGGAGGGAGTAGTTCTCCATCGAGGCTCGGGGCTGTACCGGTAGCTATGTGGTTCATCTCTCTCTCATGTACTTCAATACAATAATCTCATGAGCTGCCTTACATGATTGAGATTCATATGATGATGCTTGTAATCTAGATGTCATTATGCTAGTCAAGTGGGTTTTACTTATGTGATCTCCGGAGACTCCTTGTCCCACGTGTGTAAAGGTGACAGTGTGTGCACCGTGTGGGTCTCTTAGGCTATATTTCACGAATACTTATTCACTGTTATGAATGGCATAGTGAAGTGCTTATTTATATCCCTTTATGATTGCAATGTGTTTTGTATCACTATTTATCTATGTGATACTCATGTGATGTTATTAAAGTAGTCTATTCCTCCTGCATGGTGTAATGGTGACGGTGTGCATCGTGTAGTTCTTGTCGTAGATTATGATCATAATCTCTTGTAGATTGTGGAGTTAATTGTCATTATGATAGTATTGATGTGATCTATGCCTCCTTCGTAGTGTGATGGTGACAGTGCATGCTATGTTAGTACTTGGTCTATTTTGCAAAGATCTATTATACTCTAAGGTTACTTAAACATGAATATCAAATGTTGTGGAGCTTGTTAACTCCGGCATTGAGGGTTCGTGTAATCCTACACAATTAGTGGTGTTCATCATCTAACAAGAGTATATGTAGCACAAAGGAAAGAGAACTTATTTATTATGTGATCAATGTTGAGAGTGTCCACTAGTGAAAGTATGATCCCTAGGCCTTGTTTCCACCACAAAGAATTGCTTCCTACGCCAAGCTATTTTTCGCGCCGCTTGTTTACTGTTTCTGCATCTTTACTTTCTAATATTACCACCATCTATACCACCTGTGTTTTACTATCTCTTCGCGAACTAGTGCACCTATACATCCGACAAGTGTATTTGGTGTGTTGGGGACACAAGAGACTTCTTGCTTTGTGATCGCAGGTTGCTTGAGAGGGATATCTTTGACCTCTTCCTCCCGAGTTCGATAAACCTTGGGTGATTCACTTAAGGAAACTTGCTGCTGTTCTACAAACCTCTCTTGGAGGCCCAACACTGTCACAGAAAAGAAGCGTGAGTAGACATCACGTGCCTAGTCTCGCTCCATGCGTTGGCAGGAATCCGCAACGAGCAGACGATGCTCCTGCCGGCGACGATACACATCGAGCAGCTGGTGGCCCTCCCCGACACCGGCTCCACACATAACTTCCTACCGGAGACCACCATGCGTCGCTTGGGCCTCCAGCCGACGGGCGGCGATCATCTCCGCGTCACCGTGGCCAACATCGACCGTCTTCGCTGCCACGGCGTGGCGCAGCACGTGCCGCTCTCCATCGGCGATGAGCACTTCACCATCACGTGCGCCGGCATCGACTTGGGCTGCTTCGACTTCATCCTCGGCATGGCCTTCTTGCGGACCCTCGGGCCCATACTGTGGGACTTCGCCGCCTTGACGATGACCTTCTGGTGCCAGGGCCGCAGCGTCCGTTGGACGGGCATTGTGGGAGCCGCTCCGGCACCGCAGCTCCAGCTTACCACGGCCGACCTGGACTCCGAGCACCCCGTGTTGGCCCACCTACTGCACGGTGACCTCTTCGACGAGCCGCAAGGCCTCTCGCCTGCCCGGGTGTATGATCATCGTATTCACCTCGCCCCGGACACGGCGCCGGTGGCCATGCGGCCTTACCGCTACCCCCAGCTGCAGAAGGACGAGCTCGAGCGCCAGTGCGCACTCATGCTCGCTGCGGGCATCATCCGGATCTCCACGTCGCCGTTCTCGGCGCCGGTGCTGCTCGTCCGCAAGGCGGATGACACATGGTGTTTCTGCATCGACTACCGCGCCCTTAACGCACTCACGCTGAAGGACAAGTTACCGATTCCGGTGATAGACGATCTCTTCGATGAGCTCCATGGGGCGCGCTTCTTCACCAAGCTCGACTTACGGTCGGGCTACCACCAAGTGCGCATGCACCCGGACGACATCGCCAAGACGGCGTTCCGGACCCATCATGGCCACTTCAAGTTCGTGGTGATGCCCTTCGGCCTCACCAACGCGCCAGCGACATTCCAGACCCTGATGAACGATGTACTCCGCCCCTATTTACGTCGGTTTGTGCTCGTTTTCTTTGATGATATTTTTATCTACAGCACCTCGTGGGCGGAGCACCTACAACACGTCGCCATCGTCTTCAACGAGCTTCGAGCGCATCATCTTCACCTTAAGCGCTCGAAGTGCTCGTTCGAGACGACATCTGTCGCTGACATAGGCATCCCCAATGGGCCTGCCGAAGATGGTACCCGGATTTTACTGAAGGCCCACGAGTCGAAGAATACAAAGATCGGAAGCCCAATTAGTGTTAAGGAAAGATAGAGTTGTATTAGGAAATATAGAGGCTTGTAATCTTACGGGACGGGTGCGAAACCCTCCCGGACTTTGTAACTTGTATATTACGAAACCCTCGGCTCCACCTCCTATATAAGGGGGAGCCGAGGGACAAAGAAAGGATCGAACCTATTGTTAACATAACCCTAGTTTTTACAATCAGCGAGTACTTTTCGGCTGAAACCTTCGAGATCTACTTGCCCTCTACTTCTAGCAAAACCCTAGTCTACAATCTGTAGGCATTGACAAGTTAATCCCTTGTCAATTGGCGCCGTCTGTGGGGATTAGAGGTTGCAAGGAGCTGATCTCGATGGCACGTCCATAATCGTCGACTTCGTCGGTAGCAAGCAATGCGATGGATCGAGGTAAACAGGAAAAAACTGATCTAGTCGATTTTATTCCTCACCCGCTCCCGTTTGGATGCATGTGCGTATCTGAGGAGCCCATCGTCATGACGTTCGGAGAATTCCGATTCGGCGTCACCAAGGAAGGATGGCGGCGGCTACGAACTCTTCGTGGAATATCACTGGATATTTTAGGGTTTTCGCGACGGGGAGAATATAGGCGGAAGGGCGGCCGGAGGAGCCAGGGGGTGGCCCCCCATAGGCTGGCGCGCCCAGGGCCCGGCCGCGCGCCCTGTGGTGTGGGCCCCCGCTGGCCGCCTCCGACTCTCCCTTCGATGTTCGGAACCCTCCGTGGAAAATAGGAAGTTTGGCTTTTGTTTCGTCCAATTCTGAGAATATTTCCTGTGTAAGATTTCTGAAACCAAAAACAGCAAAAAACAGGAACTGGCACTTCGGCATCTTGTTAATAGGTTAGTTCCAGAAAATGTATAAAAATGATATAAAGTGTGAACAAAACATGTAGGTATTGTCATAAAACTAGCATGGAACATCGTTTGGAGACGTATCACGTCTGGCGTGACCTTTTCAAGATGGCGGGCGTCAAGCTCCGGTTCAGCACGGCGTTCCATCCTCAGACGGACGGCCAGTTAGAGGTGGCTAACAAAGTGATCTCCATGTAGTGTGTTACAGGTGATCGTCCTCGCGCATGGGTGGATTGGCTCGCTTGGGCGGAATATTGCTACAACACCTCCTACCATTCTGCCATGCGTGCCACACCATTTGAGGTGGTCTACGGTCGACCACGCCACCCATCTTGCCGGTCGATCCGGCGACCGCTCGGACGGAGGCAACGGGGGAGCTTCTCTGCAACCGCGACGAGATGCTTGCCGAGGTGCGGCAATGTCTCGTGCAGGCCCAGCAGCTCGCCAAGCACTACTACGACATCCATCATCGCGAGGTGGACTATGCAGTGGGAGACTGGGTGTGGCTGCGCCTTATTCATAGATCCACCCAGTCCCTCGAACCGCATGCGAAGCGCAAGCTTGGTCCTTGCTACGCTGAGCCCTTCGTCATCTTGGAGTGCGTGGGAACAATTGCATATCGCCTTCAGCTGCCAGCGGGCTCTCGCATACATGATGCCTTTCATGTGGGACTACTGAAGCCATACCATGGGGAGCCGCCTGCAGCACCGCCGGCGTTACCACCGATCGCCGATGGTCGTCTCCTACCGAGCCCGGCGAAGGTGTTACGCGCCCAGCTCCGTCACAACATTTGGTACTTACTGGTGCAGTGGGAAGGCCGTCCGGAGGAGGAGGCCACTTGGGAGAAGCGCGATGAGTTCAGCCTGCACTACCCCGACTACCAGCTCGAGGTCGAGCTGTTTGCACAGGTGGGAAGAGATGTTATGACCGGTATCGGATACGTGAGGAGGGGGCCCAACCGTGGGCCCAACTAGGGAATTAGCCCATTAATCTTTATCTGTTTAGCTCTTTATATACAAGTTGTAAACGAGGCAAACAACAAGCAATAATAATCATCATTATTGCCGACTCCCGGAGTCGGTTTCCCTAACCCTAGCCGCCGCCTCTCCTCCTCGGTCGCGCACGACGGGGCCCTGTCGCCAGCGTCCGCAACCTCGACCACACACAACCCCCTCCTTCCCCTATAATATACGCCCTCGGTCCGGTAGAGCAGTTGGTTCTACCATTATCCAACCTATATGTACGGAAACTATATATATAGAGTCATATCTGCTCTGGCCCATTTTCGAGGAGTATTTTGCGTGATTAGCCTTTCTGATGCATGTACTCCACCTTCTCTTCGAAGGTATGATTTAACTTGATTGATCATATGTTAGGTCTAGCAATTCGAGTTTTAATTTGCGAGTACAACATGGCTGGTAATAATATACAGCAAACGTAGCTGGTAAACCTTTTACTCCGTCTGAAAAAATGAGAAGACCTGGTTTTCGGTTAGATCGAAATACCCCAAATTTAAGTCTATGAAGAAATATCAGAGCGCCAAATTTTTCTATGAAGTCGGACGACGATACGGTTCCAGTGCCGTGATATGCTGCTGGTTGCTCAAGGAGACGCAGACCAAGCGATAGACTCCGACGAGAGCACGCAGCCAAGGTGATAATTATTCCTGACGATCGAATTAACGGAAGGATCACTATGATAGAGCAGAAGTCTGCCCGACGGCCAGACCATGTGCCGACGGCTAGACGTTGGGGCCGTCGGCGCAGAGGCCTCCATCGACCGGCGACGAAGCTGGCGGTCGGCACATATCGGCCATCGGCACAGCTGATCATACACCGATGGCCACCTTCGGCGCAACTCTGGCCGTCGGCACAATAAGGCGTACACTGACGGCCACCTTCGAGACAACCATGGCCGTCGGCATAGGAGCCTGACAAGCAGGCCGCACCGTCCCTCCATTACGGCGCCTCCAAGTTGTGCTGACGGCTACCCACGGCACAACCCAGCCGTCGGCACATCGTGCTGATTTTTGGCCCCACTCCCCCCTTACAGTGCTTGCAGTTGTGCCAACGGCTACCGACGGCATAAATATGGCCGTCGGCACAACATATGGACTTTTTTTTACATTTTTTACAAATATAATTATTACCCATCTAATTGTTATTGTTAATCCCAATCATTTTAATTTGTTTATTTCTTCCTCACTACTTTTTTGGCGAACCCCTTTGCGGGAAAGCTATAAGGGCGATATAGATGATCCCCTGGGATCCCGGTCTAGGGTTTCCCCAGAAATCAAGCATCGGAGGGTGGGAATGGCCCCGAAACTTGTGTGTGTCCACATGGCATGCACACAAGTGATATCAGATGGTTATAGATCCAAGGCTAAACTCCCAGGTGTATCCGGCTTCACGGACATGGGTGCCGAGACACTTAGGCAGATTCTAGACGTATAGGGGGAACTTTCTGGGTGGTGAACCGGAGAGAACCTTGATATCATATGCGGCAATGCAGTGCACACCGAGCATGCATCCAAATTCTCGTACTCTTCGCGGTAGAGGATGCAGTCATTAATGCATGGATGTATCTTTTGCACATCTAATCCTAGAGGGCAGACAACCTTCTTCGCTTCATACGTACTGGCGGGCAATTCGTTACCCCTTGGAAGCTTCCTCTTAATTATTGCCAGCAACTTTTCAAATCCTGAGTCAGTGACACCGTTCTCCGCCTTCCATTGCAACAATTCCAGTGTGGTACTTAGATTTTTATGGCCATCTTCGCAAGTTGGGTATAACAATTTGTTGTGATCCTCTATCATCTGGTCGAAGTCTAACCTTTCCTTTTCACATGCTATCCTTGCATCAGCAATGGCCCGACCAAGATCATCATCAGCAGGCTCATCTGGTGCCTCTTGATCTTCTGCTTCATTGCCTGCAGTATCACCGTATTCAGGGAACATGGGATAGCTGTCATCATCCTCTTCCTCTTCTTCATTTCCTTCCATCATAACCCCTCTTTCTCCGTGCTTGGTCCAACAATAGTAACTGGCATGAAACCGGATCGCAACAGGTGGCCGTGAATGGTACTCAAGTGAGCGTAATTTACGATATTTTTATAGTCAACACATGGATAATACATAAAGCCACCATATTTGTTTGCCTCAGCCACGGCGATAAAATTACTCAGGCCCGAAGTGAACTCGTCAAAGCAGTTAAGTGCGGCTTGTTTTATGTGAACTCAAGTGGCAAAACCTCTTAGGCATTTCATCGAACACCTCTTGTGCATGTGAAGAGAGCAAAGCAACATACACCCCTTCTTGTGATAAGAAGTGGAAAAATGGCTAAGTGTGGCTCACCTTGGGCAGGGGCAAGTTTATATAGGCAGATGGGGACTTTGTCCCGGTTGGTAAGCAAAACCGGGTCCAAAGGGTGGGCCTTTGGTCCCGGTTTGTAATACGAACCGGGACTAAAGGCGTCCGAGCCCTGCACAACCTACAGCGCCCTGCCGGTGGGCCTTTAGTCCCGGTTTGTACAAACCGGGACCAGAGGTCCCAAACGGACCGGGACCAATGAGTGGGGTCGGCCCGTATGGAACGAACCGGGACCAGTGCCCCTCATTGGTCCCGGTTTGGTTCAAAACCGAGACTGTTGCTCCCAGGGGTTTGGGATGAAACGCCTATTCTCCACTAGTGTCAGCAGTTTGTGCTTGGGGACAAGCACAGTTTCCAGGAGAAGAAGATGTCACGACTACGGTAGAGCCTTAGGCGTGCGTGCGCCATCGAGGACATGTGTGTGTCTTGGCCATGGCGTGAGGTGTGTGTGTGTAAGTTAAGTGTGGCCCAAGAGGTCAGGTGTGTGAGTGCTGCAGATTATAAGCAGAGGGTTGCAACGAGAACAAAGCTAGTCAAGTAAGAAGAATAGAAATGAAACCGAAACTCTCCTCGTCCCTCAGCTCTCGCTCTTTCTTCTTCTTCCGCACGAAACCTATTTTGTGTTCAACCCTCTTCCCTGACAATCATACTAGGAAGGGAATATTACAGTGTCCCGAGTCAAGCACAGGAATTAAGAAAGAGATGAGCAACTGCTTAGATGAAACAAAGTTTAAAGCCATAGAGCGAGTTGTACATGCGGAAGATGGAGCTGAAGTTCAAAGATGCCATTTCATCATCTACATAATATGATTTCAGGCTTAGGGGTGTGTGTTAGAGTTGTGTCAACATCTACTATTGTATTAGTTTGCGGTGTTTATATTCCTAAATGTCTGAATTTGCTGCGATATGAGGAACAATTTCATAGTTCATGTCATATTAATTATTATTTATTATAATTACGCCAAACACCTAGTTGTCGCCTTATCGTCGGCATGTCGACTCAACTCTTCGAGATCGACTCGACTTGACAATGTCCGAACAAAGCTAGGTTCACGTGGATCTATTCTTGCAATGAAATCTTTTCTACAACCTTGAAAAATTTGTCATGATGTTTTACAATCACAAGGATGCAAGACAGCCTGTATGCAAAGCGTGCAGGTGAAGCCAATCGATGTCACTGCCATTTCTTGTCTCCATTGTTAACTGTTGCGACATTGTTGCATATCATTGACGAAACGTTTGTTCAAAGACTCTTCAGATTTGGTGAAGATGGCAACATATCAGAGCAGTGGCGGTTGAACCAGAGGTAAGGGCGGGAGATGGAGAGGACATGAGAGATAGTATGGAGCTTGGGGGGTGTATAAGATGGTAGCTTAGAATGTAGCACAATATAATATGGCATAGAACATGAAGAATTTTTATTTCATCGTCATATAAATTGTTTTTGTTATGTTGCAGCAATGAGCACGGGCTGTTAGAAACAAGGGTAATTTTTGAAACAAATTGTTGTTTTGTTACATGTATTTTCATCCATGGCAACGCACGGGCATTTTAGTAGTACAAAAGAAAACTGAAAAGAGAAAGGAAAGGGAATGGGTAGAACGGTCACACATCGGGAGACCAATCCGACCGTGCAGCCTTGGCCAACTAATGTCCCTGTATTTGCAGTGTTAAAAAAACATCCCTGTATCTGCAATAGGATGGATAGGTTAATTAGGATGACATGGCTGCACCAATTTGAAGCTTGCAAATATTAAATATATTTTAGTGGAGATGAACTTTATAAATATTATGGATTTGCTTGAGAATAAATGTATGTGTCTGGCCTAGAACTCGATCGACCTACGTACAAGGCCTTAGTGTGACCTTTTGTTGAAGTTATCCGTCCAGCACACACACACATGCACGCGCGCACACACACGTACACGCACAATTCCATTGAAAGAATAGTTGTATATTGATCGAGGACAATCCTATAATAATTCTTCTTCTACAGGGGAACCTTTTTTATATATCTTTGTTTTATTTTTGTAATTAAAAGTACATGTCACCCGATCCCTTGTAGGGAAATTCAATTATTTGAGCATATTCCACAGAAGCAAGCATTGTGAATGCACGTGGTGTCATTTACATGGACGCAATCTGGGCACACCATATGCTTCCTCTCCTCCTCGCATACATTCCCACAAGATTTTTGGTCGCAATTCTTTTCATGCATGGGGACGACTGTATTATTACACCATGCTTCCGCCAAATCTGCACAATGTATGTACAAAATCATTAACACACTCTGACCAAGGATTGCAAAAAATAACTGAGTAAAGTACAAACATGATCAAGGACAAGAAGTTCTAAGTACCTACCAGATGAAATCATAACGAATGAGAGGGTCAAAATAAGCATCGCAACGGCAGATCTCATCGTCATCCTCCTCAGATGTGGTGCTGATCAATAGGAAATGTTCTATATGGTTGGTTATTTTACTTGTGGGTTGTGAAAGAGAAATAAGAACCTTTTATAATGGATGTGACATGAGTGCTTATTACTCTTATATTAAAATAAGGTTAATGCAATAGAATAGATAAGATGTGCTAAAATTAGTAGTAGCAATTATGTGTATTAACAAATTAGGACGGTCACGATGCGGCCGCCCTATATATAACAAATTAATGCATATAATTTCTACTACTACTAATTTTGTACATTAATGCACATTAATGCCACTACTATTTTTTTTTATATAATTAGTCTCAGGGACCAAAATAGTCATGTAAAAAAAGATAGGGTATCCTCCTCTTTCATACACCGATTAATAATAAAGATCAGTTCCCACTATTTTTTTTTTTGGTTTGCTTTAACTTTTGCATCTTTGATTGATTTGCATGTATGACTATTTGGACTATGCTCTCACTCCACGCACTTGGACCAGACTTGCCAGCAAAGGTTGTGGAAGACATTATCAGCACGTACCCCTCCACCAACCTATCTGCAAAGTGTTAGGAATATTCCCTAGAAAAAATCATGGACGATGTATTTTGTAGTGAATTCATAAAGTTAAGTTATCCTTCTATGAACATTTAAACGTACCATCCAATGCTAGAAATACCGAGCCCATACGATGACAAAGAAGGGAGAGTACACCATTTAGTAAGATAATCTGCTTAACTGCAATACAACTTTTTGTATTCATGAAAACAACAAGATTAGGCGTAGTGTGTTGAAATGTTTATTCAACATGAGTTGATTGAGAACTAGACTAATTGTATAGCCCAATATTTGTACATACAAAACATGTCATTGGAAAAAAAAAATTTCGTACATACAAAACATGTCATTATTAGAGAAGAGAGGCGGCTCCCATGGCAACTCGCTGCTCCCCGCTCCGCCCCACCACCCGCCCTCGCCGACGGCTCCACTCCCGTGGCGAACTCGCCCACTCTGGCGCTGGTGCTGGTGTGGGTGGACGAAGCTCTTCTGCTTTGGTGGCTGGGGCTCGGAGGGGGAATCCCCATGATCAGGGCCGGGTGCTCACGCTAGTGCATCTGCGCCGGTTGATACTTTGCTATGCCCCGGTGCTTCTCCGACATCTTGATACGTCTCCAACGTATCTATAATTTCTTATGTTCCATGCTAGTTTATGACAATACCTACATGTTTTGCTCACACTTTATATCATTTTTATGCATTTTCCGGGACTAACCTATTAACAAGATGCCGAACCGCCGTCTTGTTTTCTGCTGTTTTTGGTTTCAGAAATTCTACACAGGAAATATTCTCGGAATTGGACCCCACGAGACAAGCCAATATTTTACCGAGACGGACCGAGAGAAGGGCCGAGGGGGCCAAGGGGCCTCCACACCATAGGGCGCGGGACCCCCTCGGCTGCGCCCAGATATGGGGTGGGCCCTCGGGACCCTCCGACGCCGCCGCCTATATAATCTCCGATGCGAAACCCTAAATCAATCAGTCATATTCCACGAAGAGTTACGTAGCCACCGCCATCGCGAAGCCAAGTTCGGGGACAGAAGTCTCTGTTCCACGCGCAGACGGGAATTGCCCCCAATCCATCTCCATCGACACCACCGCCATCTTCATCGCCGTTGCTGTTGTCTCCCATGATGAGGAGGGAGTAGTTATCCCCCGAGGCTGAGGGCTCTACCGTAGCTATGTGGTTCAATCTCTTTCTTATGATGTGATCTTTATGTGATCATAGGCTTTACAATCTAGATGTCATATGCTACTCAAGTGTTTTATTATGTGAACTTCGGGTTACTGTGACCTCGGTGTAAAGGTACAGTGTGTGCCGTGTGTAACTCCCTTATGAATTGTGGTGTGTAGTACCTCCTATGAATGCTCACGATGGTGGGGTGTTTATTAGTACTTGGGAATATGCCTTTGAGGTGTGCTTTTGCACACTTGCCCAATGAATTTGAGTTCTTTATCCAACAAGAGAGTGTTTTGAGTAGTATGATGAAGTGCTTATATTTATATTCAATTATGATTGCAATGTTGAGAGTGGCCACTAGTAAAAGTATGATCCCTAGGCCTTGTTTCCGAATACTGCAAACACCGCTTATTTACTGTTTTACTGCATGTTTATTTCTTGCATTATTTATTTCAGATCACTATTATTATTTTCAATCATCAATACCACTTGCATTTTACTATCTCTTCGCCGAACTAGTGCGCCTATATATCTGACAAGTGTATTAGGTGTGTGATGGCGTGTAACTCACACGTTCGTTGGGAACCCCAAGAGGAAGGTATGATGCGTAGAAGTTTTCCCTCGTAAAGAAATCAAGGTTTATCGAACCAGGAGGAGCCAAGAAGCACGTTGAAGGTTGATGGCGGCGAAATGTAATGCGGCGCAACACCAGGGATTCCGGCGCAACGTGGAACCTGCACAACACAACCAAAGTACTTTGCCCCAACGAAACAGTGAGGTTGTCAATCTCACCGGCTTGCTGTAACAAATGATTAACCGTATTGTGTGGAAGATGATTGTTTGCGAAGAAAACAGTAAACAAGTATTGCAGAGATTGTATGCGATGTAAAGAATAGGACCGGGGTCCACAGTCACTAGAGGTGTCTCTCCCATAAGATAAAAGCATGTTGGGTGAACAAATTACACGGGCAATTGACAAATAGAAAAGGGCATAACAATGCATATACATGATATGATAAATATAGTGAGATTTAATCAGGGCATTACGACAAAGTACATAGACCGCCATCCAGCATGCATCTATGCCTAAAAAGTCCACCTTCAGGTTATCATCCGAACCCTTCTAGTATTAAGTTGCAAGCATAACAATTGCATTAAGTATGGTGCGTAATGTAATCAACAACTACATCCTTAGACATAGCATCAATGTTTTATCCCTAGTGGCAACAGCACATCCACAACCTTAGAACTTTCACTGTCCCAGATTTAATGGAGGCATGAACCCACTATCGAGCATAAATACTCCCTCTTGGAGTTAAGAGCAAAAACTTGGCCAGAGCCTCTACTAATAACTGAGAGCATGCAAGATCATAAACAACACATAAGTAATAGATTGATAATCACCATAACATAGTATTCTCTATCCATCGGATCCCGACAAACACAACATATAGTATTACAGATAGATGATCTTGATCATGTTAGGCAGCTCACAAGATCCAACAATGAAGCACATGAGGAGAAGACGACCATCTAGCTACTGCTATGGACCCATAGTCCAGGGGTGAACTACTCACTCACTCCGGAGGCGATCATGGCGATGAAGAGTCCTCCGGAGGATTTCCCCCTCCGGCAGGGTGCCGGAGGCGATCTCGAATCCCCCGAGATGGGATTCGCGGCGGCGGCGTCTCAGGAAGGTTTTCCGTATCGTGGCTCTCGACAGGGTTTCGCGACGAAGACTTTAAGTAGGCGGAAGGGCAACGCGGGGGCCACACGAGGGCCCCACACGCTAGGGCCGCGCGGCCCTGGCCGCGCCGCCCTAGTGTGGCGGCGCCTCGTGGCCCCACTTCCTTTCCCCTTCGGTCTTCTGGAAGCTTCGTGCAAAAATAGAACCCGGGGCGTTGATTTCGTCCAATTCCGAGAATATTTCCTTACTAGGATTTCTGAAACCAAAACAGCAGAAAACAGAACTGGCTCTTCGGCATCTTGTTAATAGGTTAGTGCCGAAAATGCGTAAATACGACATATAATGTGTATAAAACTTGTAGATATCATCAATAATGTAGCATGGAACATAAGAAATTATCGATACGTGAGACGTATCACATCCCTGCTTAGTTCTGCTCGTCCGAGCAGGTAAACGATAACAAGGATAATTTCCGAGTGACATGCCATCATAACCTTGATCATACTATTGTAAACATATGTAATGAATGCAGTGATCAAAACAATGGTAATGACATGAGTAAACAAATGAATCATAAAGCAAAGACTTTTCATGAATAGTACTTCAAGACAAGCATCAATAAGTCTTGCATAAGAGTTAACTCATAAAGCAATAAATCAAAGTAGAGGTATTGAAGCAACACAAAGGAAGATTAAGTTTCAGCGGTTGCTTTCAACTTATAACATGTATATCTCATGGATAGTGTCAATGTAAAGTAATATAACAAGTGCAATATGCAAGTATGTAGGAATCAATGCACAGTTCACACAAGTGTTTGCTTCTTGAGGTGGAGAGAGATAGGTAACTGACTCAACAATAAAAGTAAAAGAAAGGTCCTTCAAAAGGAAAGCATCGATTGCTATATTTTTGCTAGAGCTTTTATTTTGAAAACATGAAACAATTTTGTCAACGGTAGTAATAAAGCATATGAGTTATGTAAATTATATCTTACAAGTTGCAAGCCTCATGCATAGTATATTAATAGTGCCCGCACCTTGTCCTAATCAGCTTGGACTACCGGATCATCGCAATACACATGTTTCAACCAAGTGTCACAAAGGGTACCTCCATGCCGCCCGTACAAAGGTCTAAGGAGAAAGCTCGCATTTTGGATTTCTCGCTTTTGATTATTCTCAACTTAGACATCCATACCGGACAACATGGACAACAGATAATGGACTCCTCTTTAATGCATAAGCATGTGGCAACAATTAGTGTTCTCATATGAGATTGAGGATATATGTCCAAAACTGAAACTTCCACCATGATTCATGGCTTTAGTTAGCGGCCCAATGTTCTTCTCTAACAATATGCATGCTCCAACCATTAAGGTGGTAGATCTCTCTTACTTCAGACAAGACGGACATGCATAGCAACTCACATGATATTCAACAAAGAATAGTTGATGGCGTCCCCGAAGCATGGTTATCGCACAACAAGCAACTTATTAAGAGATAAAGTGCATAAGTACATATTCAATACCACAATAGTTTTTAAGGCCATTTTGTCCCATGAGCTATATATTGCAAAGGCGAATGATGGAATTTTAAAGGTAGCACTCAAGCAATTTACTTTGAATGGCAGAAATACCATGTAGTAGGTAGGTATGGTGGACACAAATGGCATAGTGGTTGGCTCAAGGATTTTGGATGCATGAGAAGTATTCCCCTCGATACAAGGTTTAGGCTAGCAAGGTTATTTGAAGCAAACTCAAGGATGAACCGGTGCAGCAAAACTCACATAAAAGACATATTGTAAATATTATAAGACTCTACACCGTCTTCCTTGTTGTTCAAAACTCAATACTAGAAATTATCTAGACCTTAGAGAGACCAAATATGCAAACCAAATTTTAGCAAGCTCTATGTATTTCTTCATTAATGGGTGCAAAGTATATGATGCAAGAGCTTAAACATGAGCACAACAATTGCCAAGTATCACATTATCCAAGACATTTTAGAATTACTACATGTAGCATTTCCCGATTCCAACCATATAACAATTTAACGAAGAAGCAACCTTCGCCTTGAACATTATGAGTAAAGCCTAAGGACATATTTATCCATATGCAACAGCGGAGCGTGTCTCTCTCCCACACAGTGAATGCTAGGATCCATTTTATTCAAACAAAAACAAAAACAAAACAAACCGACGCTCCAAGTAAAGAACATAAGATGTGACTGAATAAAATATAGTTTCAGGGGAGGAACCTGATGATGTTGTCGATGAAGAAGGGGATGCCTTGGGCATCCCCAAGCTTAGATGCTTGAGTCTTCTTAAAATATGCAGGGATGAACCACGGGGGCATCCCCAAGCTTAGACTTTCACTCCTCTTGATCATAGTATATCATACTCTCTCTTGACTCTTGAAAACTTCCTTCACACAAACTTCAAGCAAACTCATTACAGGATTAGTGCACAATTAAAATTCACATATTCAGAGGTGACACAATCATTCTTAACACTTCTGGACATTGCACAAAGCTACTGGACATTAATGGATCAAAGGAATTCATCCAACATAGCAAATACGGCAATGCGAAATAAAAGGCAGAATCTGTCAAAAACAGACAGTCCGTAAAGACGAACCTGAAAGGAGCACTAGACTTGCTCAAATGGAAAAACTCAAAACTAATGAAAGTTGCATACATATCTGAGGATCACGCTCGTAATTTTGCAGATTTTTTTGAATTTTTTACAGAGACTTATGCCAGAATTCGTGACAGACAGCAATGCTGTTTCTGCGCAGCGATCCCAAATATAACATCAACTTTAGCATAGAAACTTTACTTGGCACAAAAACATGATAAGGAGAGGTTGCTACAGTAGTAAACCAATTCCAAGACTCAAATATAAAACAAAGTACTGTAGTAAAAACATGGGTTGTCTCCCATAAGCGCTTTTGTTTAACGCCTTTCAGCTAGGCGCAGAAAGTGTAATTCAAGTATTATCAAGAGTAGAAGCATCAACATCATAACTTGTTCTAATAATATAATCAAAAGGTAACTTCATTCTCTTTCTAGGGAAGTGTTCCATACCTTTCTTGAGAGGAAATTGATATCTAATATTACCTTCCCTCATATCAATAACAGCACCACGGTTCGAAGAAAAGGTCTTCCCAACACAATAGGACAAGATGCATTGCATTCGATATCCAAGACAACAAAATCAACGGGGACAAGGTTATTGTTAACCGTAATGCGCACATTATCAATCCTCCCCAAAGGTTTCTTTTTAACATTATCGGCAAGATTAACATCCAAATAACAATTCTTCAATGGTGGCAAGTCAAGCATATCATAAATCTTTTTAGGCATAAGAAATACTTGCACCAAGATCACATAAAGCATTACATTCAAAGTCATTGAATTTCATTTTAATGATGGGCTCCCAACCATCTTCTAACTTTCTAGGAATAGAAGTTTCAAGTTTTAGTTTCTCTTCTCTAGCTTTTATGAGAGCATTCGTAATATGTTTTGTAAAGGCCAAATTTATAGCACTAGCATTAGGACTTTTAGCAAGTTTTTGTAAGAACTTTATAACTTCAGAGATGTGACAATCATCAAAATCTAAATCATTATGAGCTACAGCAATGGGATCATTGTCCCCAAGGTTGGAAAAAATTTCAGCAGTTTTATCACAAGTGGTTTCAAGCAATTTCAGGCAGTTTTGTACGCTTTGCACTAGGAGTAGAAACATTGCCAACACCAGTTATTTTACCATTGATAGTAGGAGGTCCAGCAACATGTGAAGAGTTAACATTACTAGTGGTGGTAATAGTCCAAACTTTAGCTACATTATTCTCTTTAGCTAGTTTTTCATTTTCTTCTCTATCCCACCTAGCACGCAATTCAGCCATTAATCTTATATTCTCATTAATTCTAACTTGGATGGCATTTGCTATAGTAGTAATCTTATTATCAATATCCTCATTAGGCATAACTTTCAATTTTAATAGATCAACATCAGAGGCAAGTCTATCAACTCTAGAAGCAATAATATCAATTTTATCAAGCTTTTCCTCAACAGTTAAAAGCAGTTTGTGTACTAATAAATTCTTTAAGCATGGCTTCAAGACCAGGGGGTACACTCCTATTATTGTTGTAAGAATTCCCATAAGAATTACCATAACCATTACCATGAGCAGAAGGATATGGCCTATAGTTATTACCAGAGTTGTTCCTATAAACATTATTGTTGAAATTATTATTTTTAATGAAATTCACATCAACATTTTCTTCTTGAGCAACCAACGAAGCTAAAGGAACATTATTTGGATCAACATTAGATCTACCATTTACAAGCATAGACATAATCACATCAATCTTATCACTCAAGGAAGAGGTTTCTTCAACAGAATTTATCTTCTTACCTTGTGGAGCTCTTTCCGCGTGCCATTCAGAGTAATTTATCATCATATCATCAAGAAGCTTTGTAGCCGCCCCAAAGTGATGGACATAAAGTACCTCCAGAGCTGAATCCAATAAATTCCGCGAAGAAAAATTTAGTCCGCATAGAAGGTTTGGATAATCATCCAAGTAGTCATCCATGGGTTGGGCAATTCTTTACCAAAGATTTCATTCTCTCCCATGCTTGAGCAACATGTTCGGTATCTAATTGCTTAAAATTCATTATGCTACTTCTCAAAGATATAATTTTAGCGGGAGGATAATATCTACCAATAAAAGCATCCTTACATTTAGTCCATGAATCAATACTATTCTTAGGCAAGGATCGCAACCAATCTTTAGCTCTTCCTCTTAATGAGAAAGGAAACAATTTCAATTTAATAATATCACCATCTACATCCTTATATTTTTGCATTTCACAAAGTTCAACAAAATTATTAAGATGGGCAGCAGCATCATCAGAACTAACACCAGAAAATTGCTCTCTCATAACAAGGTTCAAGAAAGCAGGTTTAATTTCAAAGAATTCTCTTAGTAGCAGTGGAGCAATAAGTGTGCATAGGAAATCATTATTATTTGTGTTTGTGAAGTCACACAACTTAGTATTTTCAGGGGTATTCATTTTAGCAACGGTAAATAAAACAAACTAGATAAAGTAAATGCAAGTAACTAATTTTTTTGTTTTTGATATAGAGAGCAAGACAAGAAATAAAGTAAAACTAGCAACTAATTTTTTTGTGTTTTGTTTAGGTGCAGCAAACAAAGTAGTAAATAAAATAAAGCAAGACAAAAACAAAGTAAATAGATGGGAAGTGGAGACTCCCTTGCAGCGTGTCTTGATCTCCCGACAAGCGCCGAGCTTGATGGGCGTGTAACTCACACGTTCGTTGGGAACCCCAAGAGGAAGGTATGATGCGCACAGCAGCAAGTTTTCCCTCAGAAAGAACCAAGGTTTATCGAACCAGGAGGAGCCAAGAAGCACGTTGAAGGTTGATGGCGGCGAAATGTAATGCGGCGCAACACCAGGGATTCCGGCGCCAACGTGGAACCTGCACAACACAACCAAACTTTTGCCCCAACGAAATGAGGTTGTCAATCTCACCGGCTTGCTGTAACAAAGGATTAACCGTATTGTGTGGAAGATGATTGTTTGCGAAGAAAACAGTAAAATAAATTGCAGTAGATTGTATGCGATGTAAAGAATAGGACCGGGGTCCACAGTTCACTAGAGGTGTCTCTCCCATAAGATAAAAGCATGTTGGGTGAACAAATTACAGTCGGGCAATTGACAAATAGAAAAGGGCATAACAATGCATATACATGATATGATAAATATAGTGAGGTTTAATCAAGGCATTACGAAAAAGTACATAGACCGCCATCCAGCATGCATCTATGCCTAAAAAGTCCACCTTCAGGTTATCATCCGAACCCCTTCCAGTATTAAGTTGCAAGCAACGTACAATTGCATTAAGTATGGTGCGTAATGTAATCAACAACTAAATCCTTAGACATAGCATCAATGTTTTATCCCTAGTGGCAACAGCACATCCACAACCTTAGAACTTTCACTGTCCCAGATTTAATGGAGGCATGAACCCACTATCGAGCATAAATACTCCCTCTTGGAGTTAAGAGCAAAAACTTGGCCGAGCCTCTACTAATAACGGAAAGCATGCAAGATCATAAACAACACATAGGTAATAGATTGATAATCACCATAACATTGTATTCTCTATCCATCGGATCCCGACAAACACAACATATAGTATTAAGATAGATGATCTTGATCATGTTAGGCAGCTCACAAGATCCAACAATGAAGCACATGAGGAGAAGACGACCATCTAGCTACTGCTATGGACCCATAGTCCAGGGGTGAACTACTCACTCATCACTCCGGAGGCGATCATGGCGATGAAGAGTCCTCCGGGAGGTGATTCCCCTCCGGCAGGGTGCCGAGGCGATCTCCCGAATCCCCGAGATGGGATTCGGCGGCGTCTCTGAAGGTTTTCCGTATCGTGGCTCTCGGTACAGAGGGTTTCGCGACGAAGATTTTAAGTAGGCGGAAGGGCAACGCGGGGGGCCACACAAGGGCCCCACATGCTAGGGCCGCGCGGCTAGGGCCTGGGCCGCGCCGCCCTAGTGTGTGGCGCCTGTCCCCACTTCCTTTCCCCTCGGTCTTCTCGAAGCTTCGTGCAAAAATAGGACCCGGGCGTTGATTTCGTCCAATTCCGAATATTTCCTTACTAGGATTTCTGAAACCAAAAACAACAGAAAACAACAACTGGCTCTTCGGCATCTTGTTAATAGGTTAGTGCCGGAAAATGCGTAAATACGACATATAATGTGTATAAAACATGTAGATATCATCAATAATGTAGCATGGAACATAAGAAATTATCGATACGTCGGAGACGTATCAGTGTGTTGGGGACACAAGAGACTTCTTGTATCTTAATTACAGGGTTGCTTGAGAGGGATATCTTTGACCTCTACCTCCCTGAGTTCGATAAACCTTGGGTGATTCACTTAAGGGAAACTTGTTGCTGTTCTACAAACCTCACTTGGAGGCCCAACACTGTCTACAGGAATAGAAGCGTGCGAGACATCACATCTCACCGGGTCCTGATCGTTGCGCTCCAGTTCCGCCATGGCTAGGGGATGAAGCGGAGTTCCCTCCTTTGCCTATTTCTGATGCAAGGCGGTCTATGGACGTTTCAAGCTGTGCGCCCCCACTTGTCGGCGTCGCCATGCCTTTTCATGGGGTGAGCTCTGGATTGGCTCCATCTGGCACCGCCTGCACCTTTGGATTGATCCAGAGCGGTGCTTCCGATCTAGGGTTTGGTCAACGGGAGTAGGGATGGCACCCTCAGGGTATGGGTACGGGTAGAGTCATCCCATACCCGTACCCGTCACTTTCATCCTTACCTATCACCCGTACCCATACCCGTCAACGGGTACAAGTTTTTCCCATACCCGTCACCCGGCAGGGTAAATGGGTACCCGCGGGTAAAAATACCCGCACTTACAACACATCAAATTGATCTAAAAAAATATGACAAGAAGTGAAGCACTCGTAAATAGGGGTCTAATCCTCACTAACCTACCCGCGATTGTGAGACCGAAAACCGTGTGGTTCAGCCTAGCAACATGAAGGCATGATTATGGAGAAATTGAGTAGTTTAGAATATTACGGCGGCCCACTTGTTAAATTTAATGGGTACATGGGTATGCAGGTAAGGATTCTACGATCTCATACACGTACCCACTCTACCCGATGGGTATGATATATTTTTCATTTACAAACTCATGGGTAATATTTTATCCCATACTCGTACTCCTATTGGGTTTTTACCCGGCAGGTAAGCGGCCCATTGCCATCCCTGCGGGGGTCTAGGTCCAGAGAGGAATCGATTGAAGACTTTTTTAGTCAGCTCTGGTCTATCCCCTCCCATCCTCCTCGCCACCACACCCCGGCCATCTCCCCCTGCGAGTTCCTCTTTGATTTGTTGGATTCGGAAGGACTTAGCTGATTCGGGTCAATTCTCACTCACGGATTGCTTCGTTGCGTCGAGATTTGACGGCTTGCAGCAAGTCCCGAAGGTTATTCGAGTTCCTAATCTGAGGCGTGGGAATCCATCGTCGTTCGTTGAGGTTGTGCGTCGTGCTCCCATGGCTGGGAATCAAGGCCGAGGTCGGGGCCGTGTTCAACCTCCCCGTCCTCCTCCTATGCCGCCTTCCGCGCCGACCGGTCCTGTGCTTCCTGCTCCTCTGAAAGCTCCGCGGCCCCCTGGCCCGTGTCCTGCTGCTCGCAATCAGAACTATCAAAACTAGCAGAGTGCCCGTGCGTTGCTACGGTCGTTTAACTTAACTTTTTTTGCTTGCCGAAAATATAACGTGCGTGAGAAATCATATTATGTATTAAGATGTAAGCACATTGTATTTTAAAATATTATTAAGATTTCCCTCCACATGAGATGTTCGACGTTGTATGCATATAAAACAAGAAACCAACTAATTATATTTTGTTAACTAAGATTCACTCCACCACACGTTTAATATTCATTTCCAGTGTACTTTAGTTTAGTTCTATTGGATATAGTTGAAACCCTAAATACTCAAAGTTTGCTTTATTTTTCCTTTATAATGGGGACATGAAATGTCACATAAACTTACATCCCCCTTTGTGCACTCAAGTCTTTAATTTTTGGTGGTCAATTATAAATAATAAGACCAAACAATTGGGGCAAAAAGTTCTTGTGCAACATTTATTGGTTGAGCAATCAATAATCAGAAGCAATGCTCTTTTGGTGCCTTCATTTATCACAATTATATATGGTTTCACTTTTGTAGTGTTTTGATCAATCAAATTTAAACAAAAATCATTTGATAACATATCCAACCAGTACAAATATCTTGATTTCTTTGTTGCATGATCAACATGACTCATCTTCATCTCGAGGAGGAAGATGCGCTGGAACGACATCATATTTGTTGTATTTATATCTAACTTAGTTTAGTGACATGTTTTCGAGTGCCTTATTTTATCATGAACTGTTTGCTCTACAAATTTTAATAATGGATATATTTTCAGAAGCAGGCGCCAATTACAAGATTGGAGCCAGGCCACAAGGACATGTCTCAACTCTCAGCTCTCAACCCCACCATGCATATAACAAATGAAAATAAGATTCCTCTCTCAGATCCGCTACTGCTTTATTGTTTTTTCGAAGCATGCAAGAGAACTGCAAGTGTATATTAAGAAGAAGGAAAAGCCATCAAGATGGCAAAGTACATGAAAAGTACAGAAGGATTAAACTACCTCGACCAAGACAACCTAGCCCAAAAATAGACAAACACTGCCGATTCTATTATTGTTAGGATTTTTTCTTTAGTACTGCAATTTTTGCCCATAACTCAGCTGTGTTTACGAGTACAAATTGCAAAACAATCAGATACATAAGGGAGGTTCCCATGGTAGCAGCAATGCACGACTATGCAAATGATGGTTTAATGGGATCATGCAAGTACCATATCAAGGAAGATGGTATAATGGGATTGAAACCACTAATTGACTCTCCCTGTCACGAGTTTGGATGTTCTCGCTATATCTTCTTGTTTCGACGGATGAGCTCGCTTCGTTTGACGAGGATTTAGCTCCAATCAGCCGAGCAGCCTTTTGCGTGGCCAGCTACGGTGGTCAGCTGCTTGCCCATCTTCCGGCTGGGCTGGTGATTGTTGCCTATCATGCTCCAATAAACTCAGAGAATAGACATTTCAGAGACTAGGACAATGCCCGCGCGTTGCCGCGAAAACGCAAAATATATTGAGTTTAAAATAGAAAAAATTGCTCTAGCAAACTAAACTGTTATAAGTATGCATACGAAATATGCTCGTGAATTTCTGCGGGTTCTTTGTGTGTTTTTAGATAAGCATGCCATAGGACCTTCTTGGTCTCCGCGGCAACGCTTCGATGGCTCCACCCCTTCTCCTGATGATGCCACACTGCCATCCCCTTCCCTTTTCTAGCGCTCCATCCTAGCTCCGAGCATCGGCAGCTTGCATTGTTTGTGGCCCTGGATTGATGTCCCATTGGCCTTCACCCCGAAAACTCAAGTGCGACCCACTGTGCGTCCTACTTCACCGGCAATGATTTAATGAGCAAAATCAGTTGCCAAAACAAATAGTGAATACACTCCGGGTTTAGGTTGTAGATCCCTTTAGCAATTGTTAGTAATGGAAGAAGATTGAAAATATACCTGGGGAACTCCCAACTGAATACTTTTGTAGTAGCTATGAATATTGGGAGGTCAGGATTGACTTCAAATACAAGTGTTGATGGCTCTCCTGCCTACATAATTCTGACTCTTTTGTTCAATCTTTCAGAGCTCCCGTGACACCTGTGTTGTCCCGTAAGACGATTCCACCTACCATCCTGTGTCATGGCGCACAATGAAGAATAGACAATGAAGACTGTTTTTTGCTAGACGCGGACGTAATCGTAGCTGATTATTTCGTCGAGACTCCTGCTAATTGTAACTGATGGATCCGGCGCTAACTTGTGGCGGAGCATAGGTGATACGACCACCGCCGTATAGCTGATCGATCCGATTCCGACGCTCAGGTTTAAAAGAGGATAACTGTATCAGCTGTGATGTCATAGTTAGTATGCAATACGGATTATATATACATGATCGATTGCACGTTCGGCCGCGTACTTCCAGCTCTCTGGTGCGATGGCCAGCAGATTGTGCTCCTGCCGATTTTCAAATTCACGTGCACAGAGAGCAGTCACCATCGGACCGGAACGGAATTGATCGCCAACCTCGTCCTCCATCATGTACCATCCATCCAGGCATCTAGCACAATCTGTTAAGAGTGCCTTATTTGGATTGGAATTTCTAATTCGAGTGATGCTGCTACCCATCGGCCTGCGTGGCGAACGGACGGCCGCTGTCTGGCGCGACGGCCAGCGGTTGCTGTTGCTTTGGGGGTGTTGGCCGCTCCGGCTCCGGCGCTTGCAAGCCAGTCCACTCACGCGGCCGTTGGTCGTCAGCTCGCAGGAGACAGGTTATGGACTGGGCAAGAAAACGGTGGCGGCGGCGCTGTTGGATGCGAGCGCTAGATTCAGTCCAGATGCAGCGCACCGCGTAGGAACCCGTATTCACTGGCGCTGCAGGCCTGTGGAGTAGAAAGAGCAGCGCGGAGGAGTTCCGCAGCGGCGGACGCGGGGCACAGGGGCAGCGCCGATGATCTCTTGCCTAACGGCGAACCCGGGGTAGCAGAGTACGTATCGTCGTCGTTTCTTTGTTGCACCTGTTTTCCGTGAGCGAGGGGGAGCGAGGGCGTGGCCCATATGTGAGACGCTGGCCCATATGTGCGAGACGTGACCGGCCCATGGAAGCGACGAT
Source organism: Lolium multiflorum (assembly GCA_030979885.1). Taxonomy (NCBI): domain Eukaryota; kingdom Viridiplantae; phylum Streptophyta; class Magnoliopsida; order Poales; family Poaceae; genus Lolium; species Lolium multiflorum. The sequence continues at coordinate 303,036,612 of CM061748.1, read as the reverse complement.
CGAGCGGACGATCGGTCGACGCGGACGACCGGCCCATGGATACGACGATCGAGCGGACGGGACTGGACGACGTACCACGGTCGTATTGACATTTTAATAGTACTAAATAATAGTAATATAAAGATAGGAATCAGTTTCAGCAAGGCCAGTTCGTGCAAGGTCAGTTTGTTTCCAATCTGCAGCAGCAACCTCCTCCACCGCGCCAGCAAAATCTGATGTCTAGGCCGGTTGCGTAGAATCAGGGTGTCAGCCAGTTCTCGCAGCAAGCTACCAACCGTCAGGGTAATCAGTATCAACAACATGTTGTTGAATTCCATCAACCTATGTTCAACAACCAACAAGGCTTTTCCCCGGGATCGTCTGAGCCTCAGCTACAGCCTTCACCGTCTTCCCCATTGCATGGTGAACAAGTGATGGAGTCTCGTTACTTCAAGATGGTGTGCTTCAATTGCGGTGATCCTGCGCACTTTGTGGGAAACTGCATCAAGCCAAAGGTTTGCTTTATATGTAATTCTTCTGATCACCCCGTGCACCAATGTCCAGATTGGTTCTCTTTGCACCCATGTGCTGCATACTTTGGTAGTGCAAGTAGTGGCCTCAGTTTCTATCATATTGATGCGCCAACTTAGGAGGAAACCAAATGGGTTAATATTTAAAACTGTGCAATTGTCAATGTCAGGAAAGGTGAGATTAATGTGCAAGAGCTAAAGAAGAACTTGAATGCAATTTTTTGCAAACACAGGAAATGGCCATGTCAAATTAGAAGTGTAGATGATAAGAACTTTCTGGTTAGGTTTCCTCCATCGAAGAATGTGGCTGTGCTTATTGAGTTTCCTGCTTTCGATCTTGAGACGGAAGGGGTCACTGTGAAGATTCTGGAGTGGGATGGCGACTATAAGCCACTGGCTGAATTGTCGATTGTCTAGATTCTAGTCAGTGGGTTGCCGCCAAAAAAATGTGCTTGGAAAACTTTTGCCCGGGATGCCTCGTGTGTGGGTATCTTGATGGACGTTGACTGGGGCTCGTTCTTCAAAAGATTTTATGCTGAGGTTAGGCTGCAGGTAGCATGTAGGGACCAAGTTAAAATTCCAAAAGAACGAATTATGGAAATGGAACAAAAATTATATCTTCTGAAGATTAAAGTTGAAGGGGTTGAGCAAGTAGATGAAGAGGATGATTACGGTGAAGAGACCCAGGTGAAGAAGGGGTTGATGGTGAAGGGTTTGATGATATCGAAGATGTAGAAGAAGCTAGACGTTTGATGGATACTGATGACCATAGTCAATCTCCAAATATGAGGTTTCACTAGTAACATATGAGTCTTCAATGACGGTTTGATACTGACTTTTGAGAAATCCGTCAATGATTGTCTTTTTTATGACGATACGGCGTTTTCGCGTCACAGATGGCGATTTGGGTCGCTCAGCACAAAAAATTAGTGACGGGCGAGGTCTAAACGTCAACGATTGTGCATAAATGACCGTCGCGGGTGGTGGGCAGCCCGAACTACGGACTCGCCAGGGGGCGTCACAACAACTGGGCTTCGGGCTGATGGACACACTCTGCACACTTCTGTTCACGTACTTTTATGTCTGGCCGCACAACAGTCCAAGGCTTGCAGCACTAGGACTCATATTTGTAAGGGGAGACAACCATTGTCTGCACACATGTACCTAGCCTGCAGCACTCAGGCCCGCATGTCAGGTCCCGACACGACCCACCTGCGTAGGGCCACCCGTTTCGACAGCCTCCCAGCATGCGAAGTGGACTAGACCTGTCAGTACCACCAACATGGCCTCCACATGTCAGTTGCCATGCCAATTCTTTTTTGCGCACGTCTGTCTGCCGTCAATTCTGGACGCATGGCCCCGCAGGTCAGAGCATGCTGGGCCTACATTACACGTCGGGCCTACGTGGTTCCCAGGTTCCATTCACGTCGGGCCCACATGGAGATGTGGCGTGGCCTGATACGTCTCCAACGTATCTATAATTTCTGATGTTCCATGCTAGTTTTATGACAATACCTACATGTTTTGTTCACACTTTATGATGTTTTGATGCATTTTCCGCACTAACCTATTAACAAGATGCCGAAGCGCCGCTTGTTTGTCTTTTTGGTTCCAGAAATCCTACAAAGGAAATATTCTCGAATTGGACGAAATCAACGCCCAAGATCTTATTTTTCCCGGAAGCTTCCAGAGAGCCAAAGAGGCGCCAGAGGGAGCCGGGGGGCCCCACAGGCGGCGCGGCCTGACCCCCGGGGCGCGCTCATGGTGTGGCCCCACCAGGCCCCCTCCGAGGCTGCCCTTCCGCCTATTTCTTCCATGGGCGAAAAGCCTAAAAGATAAGCCACGATACGAGAAAAGTTCCAGCCGCCGCCATCGCGGCCAAGATTCGGGGAAATCTCTCTGCACGCCGCCGGGACGTGGAATTGCCCTCAAGGCATCTCCATCGACACCACCGCCATCTCCATCAACGCTCTTGCCAGGACGGAGCCAGATTCAAGTATAGAGGGCGAAGTCTCACCCGCTCTATACAGTAAAAAAAATTGCTCTTCTATACAGTTGATAAATTATTTTGGTGAACAACAATTTATAACCTTACTAGTGCAATAGGAACAGATAATATACAAATCTATTTGGTTGTCATTGTCGATCCCTAAAATACACAATCTGTATATTCAAAACCCCAAAATACAAAACCAAGCAATGCAATGGAAGCAATCAGCTAATTAAGAAATCAAAGATGACTAAAACAGGGTAGTCGAAGGACAAACATGAGTGTGCAAGGACAAACCTGAGCTTTGCATATGCGTCTCCCCAGCGGGCGTGCGGCCGATGGCACCAGCCGAACTAAACCTATCGATGGAACATTTGAAACAGCGAGGGCAACTATCGCCAATCGTTGTATTTCTAGGTTGGTAATTTCGCCATTCACAATTCTCTCAACCGATCTCAGATTTTGGTCTGCTGGATTGAAGCCGTGGCGGCCGGCAAGCAGCAGAAAACCAGGAAACGATCTGATTCTGATCGTGCGTGCGTGTTATCCGTCATCAATTCCCCGTCCTCTGAATGAGCTTCTACTTGCTGGGCCTAGTGTTGTACGTGGACTCATAGTACTAAATAGGCTTGGAATAGTGGATTTGTGGGCTAGTTCACGCGTGTTACACAGGCACGGGGGGCGAAGCAGCCTTAAACGTAGAAAAATTAGCGATCTCCCTAATCGTTTTAAGGAGCGAGCGAATCGTCAGGGGGGGGTCTCGCCCCCGCTCGTCCCCCCCTTCCCTCCGTCTCTGGCTGCTATCTCTCATGATGAGGAGGGAGTAGTTCTCTCCCGAGGCTAAGGGCTGTACCGGTAGCTATGTGGTTAATCTCTCTCAATTCAATACAATGATCTCATGAATTGCTTTGCATGATTGAGATCCATATGATGAGCTTTGTAATCTAGATGTAGTTATGTTATTCAAGTGGATTTTACTTATGTGATTCCTGAGACCTTTGTCCCACGTGTGTAAAGGTGGCGGTGTGCACCGTGTGGGTCTCTTAGGCTATATTTCACAGAATACTTGTTCACTGGGTTATGATTTGAGTTGGATGTCTCTATGAAATTGTGGTGTGTTAGTACCTCCTATGAATGCTCAAACTGACCGTGGGGTGTTTATTAGTACTTGGGACTGCATCTTTAAGGTTTTCTTTTGCATCCTACATGGTGAATTAGTGTTCGTTGTCCAGCCAGAAAGTAATTCAGAATAGCATAGTGAAGTGCTTATATTTATATTCAATTATGATTGCATTGTTGAGAGTGTCCACTAGTGAAAGTATGATCCCTAGGCCTTGTTTCTAAGCATTGAAACACCGTTTCCAACAAGTTCTGCTACATGTTTGCTTGCTGCAATATTTATTTCAGATTGCAATTGTTACTTACAACCATCTATACCACCTGTGTTTTACTATCTCTTCGCCGAACTAGTGCGCTGATACGTCTCCGACGTATCGATAATTTCTTATGTTCCATGCTACTTTATTGATGATACCTACATGTTTTATGCACATTATATGTCGTATTTACGCATTTTCTGGAACTAACCTATTAACAAGATGCCGAAGTGCCGTCTCGTGGCGTTTTTGGTTTCAGAAATCCTAGTAACGAAATATTCTCAATTGACGAAATCACCTCCCGTGTTCCTATTTTGCCCTAAGCATCCAACACCCGAGAGCCGCTAGGGGGCCTGTGGGCCCAGATGACATGGTGGCGGGCCTGTGCCCTGCCGCGCCACCCTAGTGTCGTCGCTGTTGACCCCTGCGCCGCCTCTTCGCCTATAAAGGCCCCGCATCGAAACTCCTTACGGAGGAAGGCCACGATACGAAAAGTTCCGTAGCCGCCGCCATCGCGAAGCCAAGATCCTGGGGGACAGAGTCTCGCTCCGCACCGCCGAGCGGGCCCCGAAGGCTTCTCCATCGACACCGCTGCCATCTCCACCGCCATCTTCATCACATTGGCTCCCATGAGGAGGGAGTAGTTCTCCATCAAGGCTCGGGGCTGTGGTTAATCTTCTCCATGTACTTCAATACAATGATCTCATGAGCTGCTTTACATGATTGAGATTCATATGAGTTTTGTATCACAATTCATCTATGTGCTACTCTAGTGATGTTATTAAAGTAGTTCTATTCCTCCTTGTGTGTAAAGGTGATTAGTGTGTGCACCGTGTGGTTCTTGGCGTAGGCTATGATCATGATCTCTTGTAGATTGCGAAGTTAACTATTACTATGATGGTATTGATGTGATCTATTTGGTTATGTTGATCTATCTTACACTTAAGGTTACTTAAATATGAGCATTATTGTGGAGCTTGTTAACTCCGGCATTGAGGGTTCGTGTAATCCTACGCAATGTGTTCATCATCCAACAAAAGTGTAGAGTATGCATTTATCTATTCTCGTTATGTGATCAATGTTGAGAGTGTCCACTAGTGAAAGTGTAATCCCTAGGCCTTGTTCCTAAATACTGCTGAGTTACTACCGCTTGTTTACTGTTTTACCTGTTACTACCGTCGTAATACTACCACCATCAACCGCACGCCAGTAAGCACTTTTGGCGCCGTACTACGTTCATACTTATTCATACCACCCGTATTTCACTATCTCTTCGCAACTAGTGCACCTATTAGTGTGTGGGGACACAAGAGACTTTTGCTTTGTGGTTGCTGCATGAGAGGGATATCTTTGACCTCTTCCTCCCTGAGTTCGATAAACCTTGGTGATCCACTTAAGGGAAAATTTGCTGCTGTTCTACAAACCTCTGCACTTGGAGGCCCAACACTGTCAAAAGGAGGGGGAACGTAGACATCAAGCTATTTTCTTCGCCGTCGGAGGAAAGGTAAAGCACTCACTTCCGTAACGCATTTTCCGTGTGTGCTCGGCTATTTCTTTTAGATCGCAATCTTTTTGTTTCTTTTTATTTTTCACTAGTTAGGCATAATGGAAACAACAAAAAAATTAGTGAGCTTCTTATTCTATTTCCTGATTTAAGACATGGATGGTTTGATACAAAAATTAAAAAACCTATAGAACCTTATTTACATGATAGTAGCAATGTTATTAGTATGAATGCAATTACTGCTAATGCTATGAAGAAGTCTAAGCTTGGGGAAGGTTTTACCTAAAAATAATCTTTTTAGCTCCTCCGCTTTGGAAGAAATATTTTGTTCTGATAATGCTTTATCTCCCATATGCGATAACTTTAATGATGCTTCTGATATTTTAAATCCACCTGAAAGTATTCCGTATAAAATACCTATGAAAATTATTGAACGTGTTATGGATAACCGCTATGAAGGGGATGGAACTGTCCATCCTAGTAATCATTTACTGTTTTTGCATGAATTATGCGGGTTATTCAAGTGTGCGTATTTCAATGGATGAAGTTAGAAAGAAATTATTTGATATGTCGCTGTCTGAAAGCGTCATTGGTATAAACTGCTGAAGGACGGGCGCTCTCTTGATTGGAAGGATATTGTGCCTCTATTTTATTCCAAGTTCTATCCTCCAAGTGAAATTCACAAAGATCAAACCATATATATTTTTGGCCTCATGATGGAGAGTATTGCCCAAGCATGGGAGAGATTGAAGACTTTAATGCTCAAATGCCCCAATCATGAGCTCTGTGTAATATCATTGATAATTTCTATGCAGACTTCTTTCAAGATAAGACTTTGCTGGATACTACTTGTTCCGGATCATTCACGAGCAATAAAGAAGAGTTTAAAAGGGACCTTCTTGGGATTAAGGAGAACGTCAAGATTGGGAGAACGACAAAGGACCGCTGTGTGTTTTCAACTAATTAATGAGAAGGAGGATCCTCCCAAGTTTCTTCTATTGTTTCTAAAAGTAAATCAGGTTATGCGGACAAGCCACCCTCTTCCTCCTAAAGAAGGGAATGAGGAGAAGGAAGAGAAGAAGAAGAAGAAGAAGGAACGAAGAAGAAGAAGAAGAAGGAGAATAAAAGAAAGAGAGGTACCCGTATCACCGCGGGAATGATACGCTAGTAACCGTATGTTGCTCTAATGATTATTATGATAATGAATCTGAGTACGATCTTCCTATACCCTTTACCTATATTAGTGATCATGATTTGGATGAGCATGCGCCTTTGATATTGAAAATCTCTTTGGTACTGATTATGAAAGTAATGATGATAGCATTATTCATGTCCCCTTAAACGATGATATTGAAAGCCCTAAGCTTGGGGATGTTGTTTGAAGATCCTATATTTGAGACTTCTACTTTTAGTGAAAATGATGATATTACAGGTTTAGATAATTATGTAGAGATGTATATGACACATGCTACAATTATCCTTATGAAACTTGTCATAGTTATGATGGGCTTGCCAAAAACAATTCTTTTAGTATGCAACTTGTTTACCATATTCAAATTCTTGATAATAATCTTGCTCCAATTACTATTAATGAGAATAACTCTTCTTATGCCAAAATTAATGATACTTCTATGCATATGAACCATGATAAGAATGTTTTAAGTGATGGGTATATTGTGGATTTCATCAATGATGCTACTGAAAGTTATTATGAGAGAGGGAAATATGGTTATATGCATCTTAATAATATTAAGTTTCCTCTTTATGTTGAGAATCTTTAAGTTACTCGTGTTTTATCCTCTTATGCTTGCCACTTTGCTCTTCATGAATTCATTTGTGTATAAGATTCTTGCATAGGAAGCATGTTAGACTTAAATGTGTTTTGAATTTGCCTCTTGATGCTCTCTTTTGCTTCAAATACTATTTCTTGCGGGTGCATCATTAAAATTGCTGAGCCCATCTTAATGGCTATAAAGAAAGAACTTCTTGGGAGATAACCCATGTGTTATTTTGCTACAGTAATTTGTTTTATATTTGTGTCTTGAAGTTGTTTACTACTGTAGCAACCCTCCTTATCATGTTTTTGTGCCAAGTAAAGTTTCTATGTCAAAGTTGATGTATTTGGGATCGCTGCAGAAACAGCATTGCTGTCTGTCACGAATCTGGGCTCAGTTCTCTGTAGAAAATTCAAAAATCTGCCAATTTACGAGCGTGATCCTCAGATATGTACGCAACTTTCATTAGTTTGAGTTTTTCCATTTGAGCAAGTCTGGTGCCATCTTAAAATTCGTCTTTACGGACTGTTCTGTTTTTGACAGATTCTGCCTTTTATTTCGCATTGCCTCTTTTGCTATGTTGGATGAATTTCTTTGATCCATTAATGTCCAGTAGTTATGCAATGTCCAGAAGTGAAAAGCATGTTTGTGTCACCTCTGAACATGTGAATTTTTATTATGCACTAACCCTCTAATGAGTTTGCTTGAAGTTTGGTGAAGGAAGTTTTCAAGGGTCAATAGAAGAAGGTGATATAATGTGATCGAGAAGAGTGAAAGGTCTAAGCTTGGGGATGCCCTGGTTCATCCCTGCATATTTCAAAAGACTCAAGCATTTGGGGATGCCCAAGCATCCCCTTCTTCCAACTCAGGTTCTTCCACCGAAACTATATTTTTATTCGGTCACATCTTGTGTACTTTACTTAGAGCGTATTGTGCTTATTTTTGTTTTTGTTTTGTTATCTTAGTTCTCTGAATAAGTTCATCCTTGTGTGGGAGAGAGACACGCTCCGCTGGTTCGCATGAACACATGTGTTCTTAGCTCATAATATTCATGGCGAAGTTTCTTCTTCGTTAAATTGTTATATGGTTGAATTGGAAAATGCTACATGTAGTAATTGGTAAAATGTCTTGGATAATGTGATACTTGTAAATTGTTGTGCTCATGTTTAAGCTCTTGCATCATATATTTGCACCTATGAATGAAGAAATACATAGAGCTGCTAAAATTTGGTTTGCATATTTCTCTCTAAGGTCTAGATAATTTCTAGTATTGAGTTTGAACAACAAGGAAGACGGTGTAGAGTCTTTATAATGTTTACAATATGTCTTTTATGTGATTTTTACATTTCAATTTTGCTTCAAATAACCTTGCTATAAAATTTGTATCGAGGGGACATTCATGCATCCAAATACTTGCCAATATTCATGCCATTGTGTCCACCATACCTACCTACTGGTACATGGGATTCCAATACTAAATTTGCTTAAATGCTACTTTAAACAATTCAAAAGTTAGTACCTCTTATTTGTGTCAATGTTTTATAGCTCATGAGGAAGTATGTGGTGTTTTAAATCTTGTCATTTACTTCGACAGACTTTCACAATGGACTAGTGGCTTCATCCGCTTATCCAATAATTTTGCAAAAAGAGCCGGCAATGGGGTTCCCAGCCTCAATTAATTAACCTTGCATTAATAATTCTCTTCACATGTTTTGCTCCTGATTCAGTAGCAACTTAATTTTGCAAATAGACACTCCTCCATGGTATGTGAATGTTGGAAGGCACCCGAGGATTCGGTTAGCTATGGCTTGTGTAAGCAAAAGGTTGGGAGGAGTGTCATCCATAAATAAAGAAAACTAAACTAAAGTACATGTAAAACAAAAGAGAAGAGGGATGATCTACCTTGCTGGTAGAGATAACGTCCTTCATGGGAGCCGCTCTTGAAGTCGGGTTGATGAGGTAGTTAGAGTGCCCACTACCATTCGTTGACAACAACAAACACTTCTCAAAATTTTACTTTTATGCTCTCTTTATGTTTTCAAAACCAAAGCTCTAGCACAAATATAATAATCGATGCTTTCCTCTTTGAAGGGCCATTCTTTTACTTTATGTTGAGTCAGCACACCTATCTCTTTCCACCTTAAGAAGCAAACACTTGTGTGAACTGCATTGATTCCTACATACTTGCATATTGCACTTGTTATATTACTTATGTTGACAATATCCATGAGATATACATGTTATAAGTTGAAAGCAACCGCTGAAACTTAATCTTCCTTGTGTTGCTTCAACACCTTTATTTTGATTGCTTGCTTTATGAGTTAACTCTTATGCAAGACTTATTGATGCTTGTCTTGAAGTACTATTCATGAAAAGTCTTTGCTATATGATTCACTTGTTTACTCATGTCATTACTTTTGTTTTGATCGCTGCATTCATTACATATGTTTACAAATAGTATGATCAAGATTATGATGGCATGTCACTTCAGAAATTATCTTTGTTATCGTTTTACCTGCCCGGACGAGCAACCAAGCTTGGGGATGCTGATACGTCTCCGACGATCGATAATTTCTTATGTTCCATGCTACTTTATTGAGATACCTACATGTTTTATGCACATTATATGTCGATTTACGCATTGAAACCAACCTATTAACAAGATGCCGAAGTGCGCCTCGTTTCTGCTGTTTTTGTTTCAAACCTAGTAACGAAATATTCTCTAATTGGACGAAATCACCTCCTGTGTTCCTATTTGCCCGACATCCGGTAGCGCCGTAGAGGGGCCTGGGGGGCTCAGGTGGACATGGTGGCGCGCCAGGCCCGCCGCGCCACCCCTAGGGTGTCGCCTCGTTGACCCTCCCGCGCCGCCCTCGCCATATAAAAGGCCCCGCATCGAAAACCCTTACGGAGGAAGGCCACGATACGAGAAAGTTCCAGCCGCCGCCATCGCGAAGCCAAGATCCTGGGGACAGAGGCCTGCTCGGCACTCGCCGGAGCGGGAAGTGCCCCGGAAGGCTTCTCCATCGACACCGCTGCCATCTCCACCGCCATCTTCATCACCGCTCGCTGCTCTGAGGAGGAGTAGTTCTCCATCAAGGCTCGGGGTGGTACCGGTAGCTATGTGGTTAATCTCTCCATGTACTTCAATACAATGATCTCATGAGCTGCTTTACATGATTGAGATTCATATGAGTTTTATCATCACAATTCATCTATGTGCTACTCTAGTGATGTTATTAAAGTAGTTCTATTCTCCCGCATGTGTGTAAAGGTGATTAGTGTGTGCACCGTGTGGTTCTTGTCGTAGGCTATGATCATGATCTCTTGTAGATTGTGGAGGTTAACTATTACTATGATGGTATTGATGTGATCTATTTGGTTATGTTGATCTATCTTACACTTAAGGTTACTTAAATATGAGCATTATTGTGGAGCTTGTTAACTCCGGCATTGAGGGTTCGTGTAATCCTACGCAATGTGTTCATCATCCAACAAAAGTGTAGAGTATGCATTTATCTATTCTGTTATGTGATCAATGTTGAGAGTGTCCACTAGTGAAAGTGTAATCCCTAGGCCTTGTCCCTAAATACTGCTGAGTTACCGCTTGTTTACTGTTTTACTGTGTTACTACCGCTGCAATACTACCACCATCAACCGCACGCCAGCAAGCACTTTTCCTGGCGCCGTACTACTGTTCATACTTATTCATACCACCTGTATTTCACTATCTCTTCGCTCGAACTAGTGCACCTATTAGGTGTGTTGGGGACACAAGAGACTTCTTGCTTTGTGGTTGGGCAGGCTGTGAGAGGGATATCTTTGACCTCTTCCTCCCCGAGTTCGATAAACCTTGGGTGATCCACTTAAGGGAAACTTGTTGCTGTTCTACAAACCTCTGCACTTGGAGGCCCAACACCTCTACAGGAAAGGAGGGGGAACGTAGACATCAAGCGCCTATACATCTGACAAGCGTATTAGGTGTGTTGGAGACACAAGAGACTTCTTGTATCTTAATTGCAGGGTTGCTTGAGAGGACTATCTTGACCTCTACCTCCCTGAGTTCGATAAACCTTGGGTGATTCACTTAAGGGAAACTCTGTCTGTTTAACAAACCTCTGCTCTGAGGCCCAACACTGTCTACAAGAATAGAAGCACACGTAGACATCAAGCTATTTTCGCGTTTGCTGGGAGGTAAGGTAAAAGGTATTCACATCCTCCGACTACAAGCTATTTTCTAGCACTGTTGCCTGTGTGAGTGCTCGAAGCTATTTCCTTTAGATCCTGCAATTGTATCTTTTGTTTCTTGTTTTTATTTTCACTAGTTAGGCTTAATGGAAAACAACAAAAATTAGAGATCTTTATGAACTTTATCTTGAATTAGGACATGATGTGTTTGAAGAGAAAATTAAAAAACCCATGGAACTTTGTTTGCAAAATAGTTGTAGCAATGTTATTAGCATGAACTCTTTGAACACCATTATTGCTAAAGCTATGGAAGAATTTAAGCTTGGGGAAGCTGGTTTTGAGGAGCATGATATTTTTAGTCCACCTACTATTGAGGAGAAAATTAATTATGATTACAATATGCCTCCTATATATTATGATTATGGTGATGAGAATAATAATGATAGCTATTTTATTGAATTTGTTCCTACTATTAATAGTAATGATTATGTTTATGTGGAGAGTTTTTATATGTAGCTCATGACAAGAATGTTGTATGGATAGTTATATTGTGAGTTTGTTCATGATGCTACTGAAAGTTATTATGAGAGGGAAACATGGTTATATGCATCTTAATAATATTAAGTTTCCCTCTTTATGTTGAGAATCTTGAAATTGCGCTTGTGTTGCTTTTCTATGCTTGCAACTTTGTTCTTCATGAATTTATTTGTGTACAAGATTCCTTTCATAGGAAGTGGTTAGGCTTAAATGTTTGAATTTTCTTGATGCTCCTTTTGCTTTATTTTCTATTTTCATGAGAGCATCATTAAAATTACCCAATGAAAGGCTATAAAGAAAGCACTCTGGGAGATAAACCATGTGTTTATTTTGCTACTATTTTGTTGAGTCTTGGAAGTTGTTACTACTGTAGGAACCTCTCCTTATCATGTTTTTGTGCCAAGTAAAGTCTCTATTGCAGTTGATGCTAGATTTGATTGCTGGCAGAAACAATTGCTGCTCACTTAATTTGCGAGAACTCTCTGTAAAAAAAAAAAATCGGCAATTTACGTGCGTGATCTCAAATATGTACGCAACTTTCATTAGTTTCTGAAGTTTTTCCGTTTATGTTAAGTGCCTCTAAAATTCTTCTTTACTAACTGCTTTTGAAAGATTCTGCCTTTTATTTCGCATTGCCGCTTTTGCTATGTTGAATGGGTTCCTTTGTTCCATTAACTTTCAGTAGCTTTGTGCAATGTCCAGAAGTGTTAAGATGATTACGTCACCTCTGAATGTATGAATTTTTGATTATACACTAACCCTCTAATGAGTTTGCTTGAAGTTTGGTGTGGAGGAAGTTTTCAGGGTCAAGAGAAGAGGATGATACAATATGATCAAAAAGAGTGAAAGGTCTAAGCTTGGGGATGCCCCGGTGGTTCATCCTCGTATATTTAAGAAGACTCAAGATTCTAAGCTTGGGGATGCACAAGGCATCCCCTTCTTCATCGACAACTTATCATGTCACTTAGTGAAACTATTTTTACTCCATCACATCTTATGTTCTTTACTTGGAGCGTCTGGTTGTTTTTATTTTTGTTTTGGTTTGAATAAAGTTGGATCCCACCATCCTTATATTGAGATATTACGCTCCGCTTTTTCATATGGAACAATTGTGTTCTTAGTTGTGCTTTAATGTTCATGGCGAAGGCTGAAATTGCTTCGATGATTGCTATTTGGTTGGAATCAGAAAATGCTTCATATGGTTTGGAATAACGGGCAATTGTTTTGAGCTCTCATAGATCATGTTTAAGCTCTTGCATCATGTAGTTTAATTTATTAATGGAGAACTACCGTAGAGCTTGTTAAAATTTGGTTTGTATGATTGATCTCTCTAAGTTTAGATATTTTCTCGAAAGTGTTTGAACAACAAGGAAGACGGTGAGTCTTATAATGCTTGCAATATGTTCTTGTGTAAGTTTTGTTGCACCTGTTCACGTGTTTGTTTCAAACAACCTTGCTAGCTCAAACTCTTGTACTGAGAGAAAATGCTTCTCGCATCCAAACACCTTGAGCCAAAACCTATGCCATTTGTGTCCATCATATCTACCTACTATGTGGTATTTTTCGTCATTCCAAAGTAAATTACTTGAGTGCTACCTTTAAAATCTCCATTCCTTTATCTTTGCAATATATAGCTCATGGGACAACAGTTTAAAAAACTATTGTGGTGATGAATATGTGTTATGTGTCTTAGTTCTTATAAGTTGTGCTTGTTGAGCGGTAACCATGTTTTCGGGGACGCCATCAACCTTTTACCATTGTTGGATATCATGTGAGATGCTATGCATGCTCGTCTTGTCTAAGTAAGAGCGGTTTTCACATCAAATGGTTTGACTATGCATATTGTTAGGAAGAACATTTGGCCGACAACCAAAGCCATGTATCATGGTGAAGTTTTTTTGGGCATACAACCTCAATCTCTTATGAGAATATTATTCGTTGTTGAATGCTTATCTTAAGCATTAAAAGTTGAGTCCATTATCTGTTGTCTATGTTGTCCCGCATGGATGTCCTAAGTCGAGATCTATTAAAACGAGAAACAAAATGCAATTGATCTCCTAGGACCTTTCTATAGGCGGCATGGAGGTACCTTTGTGACACTTGGTTAAAACATGATATGTCATGCAATCTAATCCGTGTTAATCCAAGCCAATTAGACAAGGTGCGAGCACTATTAGTACTCTATGCATGAGGCTTGCAACTTGTAGGAAATATTATGCATAGCACATAAGAATTATTACCACGTGGCTAAAAATTGTTTATACAAAATAAAGCTCTAGCACAAAAATAGTAATCCATGCTTCCCTCTCATATGGGTCATTCTTTACTTTATTTTGAGTCAGCTTTACCTTACTTTTTTCTATCTTAGAAGCAAACACTTGTGTTAATCGTGGTGCATTAATCACATGTTTACCCATTGCACTTGTTATATTACTCTTATGTTGACAAATATCCATGAGATATACATGTTATGTGTTGAAAGTAGCTGAAACTTAATCATCCTTGTGTTGCTTCTCAATGCCTTCACTTTGAATCTATTGCTTTTGCGAGTTAGCTCTTATGCAAGTCTTGTTGATACTTGTCTTGAAAGTACTATTCATGAAAAGTTTGCCATATGATTCATTTGTTTAGCCATTATTCCTTTGCTAGTAATCTTTTGCTTCGTATCACCCATTCACTTCATATGTTTTTACAATAATAACATCAAGATTATGATGGTAGCATGTCACTAGAAATTATTGTTGTTATCATTTACCTACTCGAGGGCGAGTAGAACTAAGCTTTGGGATGCTTGATACGTTCAACGTATCTATAATTTCTCCGATATTCCATGCTAGTTTTATGACAATACCTACATGTTTTGCTCATACTTTATGATGTTTTTGTGCGTTTTCCCGGGACTAACCTTATTAACAAGATGCCGAAGCGCCGCTGTTTTCTGCTGTGTTTTAGGTTTCACAAATCGTACAAAGGAAATATTCTTAATTGGGGAAACCAAAACAAGATCTATTTTTCCTAAGCTCCCAGAGAGCCGGAGGCGCTGCAGGGGAGTCAGGGCCTACCCCACAGGCGGCGCGCTGACTCCGGGCGCCCCTATGTGGCGTGGCCCCACTAGGGCCCCCTCCTAGCTGCCCTTATGCCTGTTCTCCGGGCAAAACCCTAAAAAGATAAGCCACGATAATGAAAGTTCCAGCCCCGCCATCGCGGGCCAGACCGGGGGACAAGCCCCTGCTCGGCAGACGTCGCCGGACGGTGGAATTGCCCCGAAAGGCATCTCCATCACACCACCGCCATCTCCATCAACGTCATTGCCTCCTATGATGAGGAGGGAGCATCTCCCCCGAGGCTAAGGGGCTGTACTGGTAGCTATGTGACTTTCTCTCCCACGTACTTCAACACAATGATCTCATGAATTGCTTTGCATGATTGAGATCCATATGATGAGCTTTGTAAACTAGATGTCGTTATGCTATTCAAGTATTTACTTATGTGATTCCTGGAGACTCCTTGTCCCATTTGTGTAAAGGTGACAAAGTAAAAAGCACCGTGTGGGTCTCTTAGCTATATTTCACAGAATACTTGTTCACTGGTTATGATTTGAGCTGATGTCTCTATGAAATTGTGGTGTGTTAGTACCTCCCATGAATGCTCAACGTATCAGGTGTTTATTAGTACTTGGAATGCATCTTAAGGTTTGCTTTTGCATCCATACATGGTGAATTAGTGTTTGTTATCCAGCCGGAGAGTAATTCGGTAATAGCATAGTGAAGTGCTTATATTTATATTCATTTATGATTGATGTTGAGAGTGTCCACCAGTGAAAGTATGATCCCTAGGCCTTGTTTCTAAGCATTGAAACACCAAGCTTTCCAACAAGTTCGTGCTACATGTTCGCTTACAATATTTATTTGTGATTGCAATTGTTAATAAAAACCATCTATACCACTGTGTTTTACTACCTCTTCGCCGAACAAGTGCGCCTACATACATCTGCCAAGTGTATTAGGTGTGTTGGGGACACAAGAGCACTTTGTATCTTAATTCGTTGGGTTGCTTGAGAGGACCATTTTTGACCTCTACCCCCGAGTTCGATAAACCTGGGGTGATTCACTTAAGGAAACTTGTCAGCCCTACAAACCTCTCGCTTCTGAGGCCCAACACCTACAACTATAGAAGCACACGAGACATCATGGCCCCGCATGTCGAGCGAAGGGCCCGCATGTCCTACATACTTTGTCGGTCCTACATGGGTCCCACGTGCCATTCCCATCGGGCCCACATGGAGATGTGTCAATCCTCGACGTGTGGCCCCGCATGCCAGAGCTTGGTGGGCCTACATAATATGTCGGGCCTACGTGGGTCCTGGCTGCCATTCCCGTCGGGCCCACATGTACAAAATAAGCAGGTTTGATGACAACGAAGGCTTGGGCTAGGCTGCTGACGGCCTATTTGTATTGGGTGGGGGGCTACTCTGGATCTTTTGGGCCAGATTTAGGTGTGGACAAATACTTCATTCACTCTGGGGAACGTCACTCAGTCTAGAACACTGTTCTACTGGACCCAGTTAGCAGGCTTTGTCTTCTTTCTCAGTAGCAGGCCATGGCCGAACGAGTTGTTTACCCGTGCGCCCAGCTCGTGAAAGCGGCGGGAGACACCTTGAAAAAAACATAGTGTCCGCGCCTTACAAATAGTATTTGGCGGGAGGGGAGTTTGCCAAATTGTTTAGTTCACGGTTCACCACATTGTTTAGTTCACAGCGGGATAATAGCCAGTGATAGTGAGCTAAGTAGATCCATTGCCGGTCGCGCCGCCGTATCACTTTGACGCTCTCTGGCACGCGAGAGCGGATCTATCGCCGTCGCCCTCCGTGGCGTGCACCTCTTGACTGTCGCCAGACCAAATCTTTTTTTTGCTCTCCGGCAGCCACAGTAAGTCCCTACCATATATTCCCTCGGTCCATTCTTTATGGAGTAGAATATTACTATACTCCCTCTATGCCAAAATATTTATAAGATTTTTGAACTCAAACCGCTTGGTGAACTTTGACCAAATTTATGCAAAAAACTATCAACATTTAGAGTCTCAAATTAACACCATCGTATCCATCATAAAGTATATTTTAATACGATATAGATTATGTATGTAGATATATATGATTTTATCAATAAACTTCTGACATGTGAAGCGTTCCAACAGTATGAACATTAATTGTTGACCAGATTGATAGAAGATGGGTGATGAATGGTATACTATTTACACCCGAATACGTGGCTAGTGTGAATAGTTTTGTGGACTTCATCAGTGCTAGATACAGTCCTACTGAACCAACAAGGCTTTTCCTCGGGATCGTCTGAGCCTCAGCTACAGCCTTTCCCATCTTCCCCATTGCATGTTGAACAAGTGATGGAGTCTCGTTACTTCAAGATGGTGTGCTTCAATTGTGGTGATCCTGGGCACTTTGTGGGAAACTGCATCAAGCCAAAGGTTTGCTTTATAGTAATTCTTCTGATCACCCCGTGCACCAATGTCCAGATTGGTTCTCTTTGCACCCATGTGCTGCCTGTAGGAAGACGTAGCATAGAAAACAAAAATTTTCCTACGGCGAACCGAAAACTAAGCCAAGATGCAATCTAGAAGACTGTCAACGAGGGGACTATCGAGTCTCACCCTTGAAGAGATTCCAAAGCCCACAAGATGAGGCTCTTGTTGCTGCGTGAGACGATCACTTGCCGCTTGCAAAGCGCGTAGAAGATCTCGATCACGACCGACAATCGGCAGCACCTCCGTACTCCGTCACACGTCTTGGCTGTTGATGAAGACGCACGTCCACCTCCCTGCTCCAACGGCAAAATGCCAGTAGTCTTTCTTGAACTGACAAAGACGACGGCGCAGTTTGTGGGCGTGGAGAAATCCCATGAGCTCACAAGCGTGCGGGAGGCGTGCGGAGGAGCGGGCGCTTAGGGTTTGGAAGAGATGGGGTGGCGGTCACTATAGGCGGCCAAGGCGGTGGCTTTGGTGTGGCGCCCCCTCCCTTATGCCCCTCATTATATAGGTAGATCCCAAGTGTTGGATCACAAGTTCCGAATAAGACCTCAACTCCAAACCTTCCATATGGTGGGAAACCTTCCCAAGCTAGGGACTCCCACTAGAGGTGGGAGTTCCACCTTCCATATGGGGGTGGCCGGCCCCTAAGGAGGGAGTCCACCTGGGACTCCACCCCACTAGGGTTGGTCGGCCATGGAGGTGTAGTCCCATGTGGACTCCACCTTCCTAGGTGGTTTCTTCCACTTTCTAGAACCTTCTAGAACCTTCCATAACCTTCCGCATCATTTTAATTCACATAAAATGACATCCTATATGTGAATCTTCTCTGGACCATTCCGGACTCGTGATGCCTCGGATCTCATCCGGACTCCGAACAAATATTCGAAATCCATTCCATATTCAAGTTTCTACCATTTCAACATCCAACTTTAAGTGTGTCACCCTACTATTCGCGAACTATGTAGACATGGTTGAGTACTCACTCCGATAAATAACCAATAGCGGGATCTGAGATCCATAATGGCTCCCACATATTCAACGATGACTTTAGTGATCGAATGAACCATAAACATACGATACCAATTCCCTTTGTCACGCGATATTTTACTTGTCCGAGGTTTGATCATCTGATCACACTATATCTTTGTCTGAATCCTGCTTCTGATGGGTACTTCTTTATTCTGCACTGTGGTATGTGGTCTCTTATGAACTTATTCATATGCTTGCAAGACATTAGACGACATTCCACCGAGAGGGCCCAGAGTATATCTATCCGTCATCGGGATGCACAAATCCCACCGTTGATCCACATGCCTCAACTCATACTTTCTGGACACTTAATCCCACCTTTATAACCACCCATTTACGCAGTGGCACTGATGTAATCAAAGTAATCTTCCGGAAATGATTTATATGATCTCATGGTCATATGGACTAGGTAACTATGCAATGAAAGCTATAGCAAATAACTTAATGACGTGATCTTATGCTACGTTTAATTGGGTGTGTCCATTACATCATTCATATAATGATATAATCTTGTTATTACTAACATCCAACGTTCATGATTATGAAACTAATCATCTATTAATTAAATAAGATACAAGAGGCTACTAGGGACTCTTCGTTGTTTACATATCGTTAAGTATGTATCAATGTTTCTGTGCTAATAATAATTATAAATATGGTATATAAACATTTACTGGAAACAAAAAGATATAATAACCACTTTTATTATTGCCCTCGGGCATATCTCCAACAATCTCCCACTTGCACTAGAGTCAATAATCTAGATTACATTGTAAGGCACCTAACACCCATGGTAGCATTCTCGTGTTGGTCATGCTTGCCCTAGGGAGAGCTTTAGTCAACTGACCGTTACATTCAGATCAAGGTGTGTACTTTTGCAAATCTTTACTTCTCCATCTTCGAAGTACTCGCGAATCGAATGATAACGCAACTTTGATATGCTTCAGCCTCTGGGTGTGACCTTGGTTCTTGTGCATTTGCGATGGCACCCATATTATCACGTAGATAACTATGGGTCCAATGCACTAGGAACCACACCGAGCTCTACAATGAACCTCTTCATCCATACCGTTTCTGATGAGCCTCTGAGGCCGCTATGTACTCCGATTCGGTTGAGGATTTCGCCACCGTGTAATGCTTGGAGCTGCACCAGCTTATCGCAGCACCATTCAATATAAAACACGTACCCGCATTGTGACTTAGAGTCATCGGATCAGTGTTCCAACTTGCAACGGTGTAACTTGTTACAACGAGCTCTCGGTCACCTCCATAATAAAGAAACATATCCTTAGTTCTTTTCAAGTACTTCAGATATTCTTGATCACGTCCAACAGTTCCATTCTCGGATCACTTTGATATCTCTATGAGTTGGAACCAACAAAGACAGTGCTATATCCCATTTGTATATAGTATGCATACATGATAGATTTCCATCGCCGAGGCATAGGATCCGACTCATCCTTTCTCTTTCTTCTCCCGTAGCTGTAGCTGGATCTTGAGTCTTACTCAAGACCTTGCCTGCAACATAGGTAAGAATCCTTTTTTACTTTCGTCCATTCTAAACTTCTTTAGGAATCTGTCCAGTGTATGTACTCAGGATAGCCCTATTAGGAGGCCTTGACTTATCTCTATAAATCTGATGCCTAATATATACTATGCTTCACTAAGGTCTTTCATTGAAAAACCATTATTCAAATAAACTTTACACTGCTTAATAGTTCTATATCATTCCAACAATAATATGTCATCTACATATAATATCGGGAACGCTACATAGCTCCCACTCACTTTCTTGTAAATACAGCCCTCCATGACACCGTATAAACTCGAAGCTGATCACCTTATCAAAGCGCCTGCTCCAACTTTACGCTGCTTCATCTACAGATTGAACGTCAGAAGTTTGCATACTATTTCCTTCAAGATTTTAGGATCGACAAACCTTGGGTTGTACCATACAACTCTTCCTCAATGTCTCCATTATGGAACGCCGTTTTGACATCCCTGCCAAATCTCATAACCGAAAAATGCAGCTATTGCTAACAAAATCTTCACAGATTTTAGCTTCACACAGATATGTCCATCTAGTCAACACCTTGAATCTATCGAAACCCTTGCGACAAGTCGAGCTTTACAGACAGTAATATTACCAAGCATCTGTTTTTCTTCTGAAGATCCATTTATTCTGATGCCTCTTTCGACTATCATGTAAGTCTACCAAAGTCCACATTGTTATCATACATGGATCCCATTTTGAATTTCGTGGCTTCTTGCCATTTGTTGGAATCGGGGCTCATCATCGCTTCTTCATACTGTTGGGGGTTCTCATCATTGTTATCCACAATCATGACATTTAGACAAGGATCATAACAATCAGGAGTGGTATGCTCCCTTGTCGATCTGCGAGGCTCAGTAGCTATCTCATTTGAAGCCTCATGATCATTATCAATAGCTTCCTCTCGGTTGTCAGGTGTAGGCTGTGACGTAAACATCTTCCTAAGATCGCCACTGATCAAATTCAGCAGAGATTCTTCAATCTCATCGAATTCTACTTTTCTTCAATTCTTTAGTGAGAAATTCTTCTCAAGAAAGGTTCCGTTTCTTGGCAACAAAGATCTTGCCTTCGGATCCGTGATAGAAAGTGTACCCTATAGTTTCTTAGGGTATCCTATGAAGACGATTTCTCGGGTTCTAGCTTGTCCTATTGTAACTTTTTTACATAGGCTTCGCAATCCCAAACTTTTAGAACGATACCTTTTAGGTTTCTTATTAAAACCATAATTTATACTTGTCGTTTAACGGATTTTGATGGTGCTCTATTTAAAGTGAATGCTATTGTCTCTAATGGTATAATCAAAATGATAACGGGTAAATCAAGTAAGAGACATCATAGACTAACCATATCTAAGAGAGTTCGATACGGCTTGCCGACACACTGTTGTGGTGTCTCTACAAATAATGAAAGTATTCCTGCATTTCTTAAATGGTGCCAAACTCATAACTCGATATTCACCTCCACGATCGTATCGTAGAAATTTAATCTTCTGTTACGTTGATTTTCTACTTCACTTCGGAATTTCTTAAACTTCGAAAGTTTCGGATTTAT
This sequence comes from Lolium multiflorum, assembly GCA_030979885.1. Classification (NCBI taxonomy): domain Eukaryota; kingdom Viridiplantae; phylum Streptophyta; class Magnoliopsida; order Poales; family Poaceae; genus Lolium; species Lolium multiflorum. Next base: position 303,015,057 of record CM061748.1, on the reverse strand, counting down.
GTTCCATTAAATAGATATACCCATATCTACTCAAATCATCTCTGAAGGTTAGAAAAAACAGAAAACACTGCTGATGTTGAACACAGCACCGGTCCGCGCACATCTGTATGTATGATTTCAAATAAGTCTGCTCCATTGTACCATAGAATGGAGTCTTAGTCATTTTTCCCATCGACATGCTTCGTATCTATCAAGTGACTCAAAGTCAAGTGATTCAAGTAATCCATCGGTATGGAGTTTCTTCATGCGTTCCACTCCAATATGACAAGACGATAGTGCCACATATAAGTAGAATTATCACTTAATTTAATTCGCTTAGCATCAATGTTATGTATATGTGTATCGCTACTATCGAGATCTAACAGAATAAGCCATTCTTTTCTAGGTGCTCGATCATAAAAGATATTATTCATAAAAATAGAACAACCATTATTCTCGATTTGAATGAATAACCGTCTTGCATTAAACAAGATCCAGATATAATTGTTCATGCTCAACAAAGTGTGTACAAATAGCAATTATTTAGGGCTTAAAACTAATCCCAAGGTAGATGTAGAGGAAGTGTGCCGACAACGATCAATCGACCATGGATCCATTTCCAACGCGCATCGTCACTTTCATCCTTCGTAGTCTGCTTATTCTTGTTCCTGCTTGAAGCAAATATGAGCAACCTAACCGCATCACCTGTGTACTAGTACGAGAACCCATGAGATAAACATCTATAACATGTATATCAGAGATACTTCTTTCTTATTCTTGACAAGGCCGCTTTCTTCAGATCCGCCAAATACTTGGAGCAATTACGCTCAAAGGTCCCTTCTCCTTGCATGAGGGTCTGATCAGGCTTAGGGTCAGACTTAGGTTTCACAGGACATGGCAGCTTTCTTGCCACTCTTCTTGTTCTTGCCTTTAGACTTGCCCTGCTTCTTGGGAGGTCTTGTTGACCATCAACACTTGCGTTCTTTCTTAATTTCAATCTTTAGATTTAGCAGGCGAAGAGTGTAACTCTTTGTTCATGTTCCGCATATTGTAATTCATCACAAAAGTTCTTGTAGGTCCAGGTGCAGCTGATTGAATGACACGAAGAATCCCTGGGTCAAGTAGGGAATCACTATTCCCAAGTCAATGAAGCTTTCGTATGCTCGGTCATGCATAGCATGTGCTCACTAACTTGTTGCCCTTCTTCCATCATGCAGCTGAAGAAGTGTTTCGATGTTTCAGCATTTCACGGCCGCATGAGTCTCAAAGATAGTCTTTAACCATTGATTAACTCACGTGGATCGTGGTGCTCAAAACGTTTTGAAGATCGGCTTCCGCACAGGAGGGCACACCGAACTTGAGAGTACCGAGTTTTCCGAGTCGCAAACATTTTTTACTTCATCGGTTTCTGTTTATGCAGCGAGAACTGTGTATCAAGCACATATTGCAGGTCCGCTATTGAGGAAGATCCTCACATGACTGAACCAGTCAGTTGCTACCTTTGCTCTTAAGCTTTTCTTTCTATAGGAACTGGTTAATGATTGGGGACGCTATATCTACAACATATTTGCAATAGTTTAGACTAATGTTTATGACAAATTGAGTTCAAATTTTAATTTTAAAAAAATTAAAACTAGGTGAACTCCCACTCAAAACAATATCCCTCGCATTGTCTTAGTGATCACACGAACTAAATCCATCACACCTATGCCCGATCATCACGAGACAAGATGTAATTTCACTGGTTAACACTCAAAGTGTTCATCACATCAATCATATGATCGTGCTCTACCTTTCGGTATCACGTGTTCGAGACCATGTATCCATATATGCTAGGCTCGTCAAGGCCACCTTAGTATCCTCATGTGCAAACTGTTATGCACTTGTTGATTCTATCACACCGATCATCAATGGATGCTTCAAACGACAAGTCTTGCAACAAAGAGCTATGATAACACTTTATTATCTTTGAAATTTTAGTGAGAGGGATCATCTTATAAATGCTCATGATCTAAGCAAAATAAGATGCATAGAGGATTAACACATCACATGCAGCTCATATGTGATATGATATGCCCATTTGTCTCTGCGCCTTTGATCTTCATCTTCAGACGGACATCTCCATCATCAACGGGCATGATCTCCATAATCGTCGGCGTAGCACAAGGTCAATGGCGCTGTCTTCATGATCGTCCTCCATGTAGCAACCATTACAACTACTTAAATACTACCAAATATGATAAAGACAACCATAAGGCTCCCGCCGGTTGCCACAATACAATAATGATCATCTGCACATAGTCATCATCACATTAAGGCTATATCACATCACTAAACCCCAAAACAAGTTAGACGTTCTTCTAATTTGGTTTGCATATTTACGTGTTTAGGTTTTCTTGTTAAGATCCAATTCATCTACTTTAACATCAACCACACCCGTGATACGAGTGTTGCTGCAGGAGTGAGCAAATGAATTCACTATAGTAGGAGAGACAGACACCTGATGTCTACTTATGCAATACAAGCTGCATGTCAAGCGTGGAACAAATCTCATGAACGCGGGTCATGTAAAGTTACTCCGAGCCGCTTCATCCCACTTATGCCACAAAGATGCAAAGTATCAAGCTAAAGATAACATAAGCATACACGCCCACAAACCATTGTGTTCTACTCGTAACCATCTATGCATAGACACGGCTCGATACCACTGTAGGATAACGTAGATAGAAAACAAAAATTTCCTACGGCGAACACGCAATCCAAGCCAAGATGCACCCTAGAAGACGGTAGCAACGAGGGGATTATCGAGTCTCACCCTTGAAGAGATTCCAAAGCCTACAAGATGAGGCTCTTGTTGCTGCGGTGGACGTTCACTTGCCGCTTGCAAAAGCGCGTAGAAGATCTTGATCACGGCGCCACGAACGGGCAGCACCTCCGTACTCGGTCACACGTTCGGTTGTTGATGAAGACGACGCCCACCTCCCTCAGCGGGCAGCGGAAGTAGTAGGCTCCTTGAATCCGGCACGACGGCGTGGTGCTGGCGGCAGGAACAGGCGGAGCTTCGCGTGAAGGGATATGGTGGAGGAGCGGGCGCTAGGGTTTGGGGAGAGGGTGGCCGGCCACTTAGGGCGGCCAAGGTGGTGGCTTTGGTGTGGCCGGCTCTCCCCTATGCCCCTGACTATATAGGTGGAAGCCCAAGTGTTGGACTACAAGTCTCCGAATAAGACCAACCCAAAACCTTCCATATGGGCGAAACCTTCCTGAGCTAGGACTCCCACTAGAGGTGGAGTTCCACCTTCCATAGGGGGTGGTCGGCCCCCAAAGGGGAGTCCACTTGGGACTCCACCCCACTAGGTTGGCCGGCCATGGAGGTGGAGTCCCATGTGGACTCCACCTTCCTAGGTGGTTTCTTCCGGACTTTTGAACCTTCTAGAACCTTCCATAGAACCTTCCGCATCATTTAATTCACATAAAATACATCCTATATATGTCCTTATTCTCCCATCCATTGGGAACCCAGATGTCCTGGATCTCATCCGGACTCGAACAAATATTCGAACTCCATTCCATATTCAAGTTCTACCATTTCAACATCCAACTTTAAGTGTGTCACCCACGGGCTCAACCATGCTGACATGCTTGAGACTCTTCGACTAATAACCAATAGCGGGATCTGAGATCCATAATGGCTCCCACATATTCAACGATGACTTTAGTGATCGAATGAACCACACGATACCAATCCCTTTGTCACGCGATATTTTACTTGTCCGAGGTTTGATCATCGGTAATCACACTATACCTTGTTCAACCTCGTCTCTGACAAGTACTCTTTACTCGTACCGTGGTATGTGGTCTCTATGAACTTATTCATATGCTTGCAGACATTAGACGATTCCCACCGAGAGGGCCCGTAGTATATCTATCCGTCATCTGGATGGACAAATCCCACTCTGATCCATATGCCTCAACTCATACTTTCCGATACTTAATCCCACCTTTATAACCACCCATTTACGCAATGGCGCTTTGATGTAATCAAAGTACCTTCCGTATAAGTGATTTATATGATCTCATGGTCATAAGGACTAGGTAACTATAAATGAAAGCTTATAGCAAATAACTTAATGACGTGATCTTATGCTACGCTTTAATTGGTGTGTCCATTACATCATTCATATAATGATATAATCTTGTTATTAATAACATCCAATGTTCATGATTATGAAACTAATCATCTATTAATTAACAAGCTAGTTAAGAGGCTTACTAGGGACTCTTTGTTGTTTACATATCACACATGTATCAATGTTTCGGTTAATACAATTATAGCATGGTATATAAACATTTATCATAAACATAAAGATATATAATAACCACTTTTATTATTGCCTCTTGGGCATATCTCCAACACTGCCTACTTTGGTAGTGCAAGTAGTTGATTCGCCAACTGAGGAGGTAACCAAATGGGTTAATATTCAAAACTGTGCAATTGTCAATGTCAGGAAAGGTGAGATTAATGTGCAAGAGCTAAAGAAGAACTTGAATGCAATTTTTTGCAAACACAGGAAATGGCCATGTTAAATTAGAAGTGTAGTTGATAAGAACTTTCTAGTTAGGTTTCCTCCATGGAAGAATGTGCCTGAGCTTATTGAGTTTCCTGCTTTCGATCTTGAGACGGAAGGGGTCAGTGTGAAGATTCTGGAGTGGGATGGCGACTGTAAGCCACTGGCTGAATTGCCGGTTGTCCGGATTCTAGTCAGTGGGTTGCCACCGAAAAATGTGCCTGGAAAACTTGATGGACGTTGACTGGGGCTCGTTCTTCAAAAGCTTTTATGTTGAGGTTAGGCTGCATGTAGCATGTAGGGACCCAGTTAAAATTCCAAAAGAACGAATTATGGAAATGGAACGTAAATTATATCTTCTGAAGATTAAAGTTGAAGAGGGCCAGGGTTGAGCAAGTAGATGAAGAGGATGATGATGGTGAAGAGACCCAGGTGAAGAAGGGGTTGATGGTGAAGGGTTTGATGATCTCGAAGATGTAGAAGAAGCCAGGCGTTTGATGGATACTGATGACCATAGCCAATCTCCAAATATGAGGTTTGGTGCTATTGTTTCGCCAATTCCTGGACATAGAACTGCTCATATAGTGTCTGACTGCTGGGAGGAATTGGAACTTGATGATGTGAGATTGATTCTTCCTTTGTCAGATTGTAAAAGTTGGCAAGGTGAGTCTTGTGAAGATGAATGGCAGTGTGTTGTCTTCGGGCGACCCGGTGTGGAGTTCGTACTGCACTCGTTGTTTGCAGCGAGTTGTAGTCGTCTTGTATCTATATTCTGCCTTCTATAAAGATAAGGCACGCCTTTGGTGTGCTCTCGAAAAAAAAAAAGAATGGCAGTGTGTTTCACCTGCCAGTTTGCTATCTGTGCCCAATAAATTCGATTACTCTAAAGTAGATGACGAGTCTGGGATTTTGAAATCCCTTGTGCTGATCGTGTTACTCAAGATGCTCTTGGTTCCTTTGAGAAGTCTGCTGGTGCGGTGTATTGCTCTGAAGTCTTGGATAATTTTAACCTGGCTGAAACTGACGAGGATCTGTCGGATGACTGTGTGTCGATGGATGATGATGGTGAAATGGAACTCTTGCCTCAAGATATCATTGACAGAGCTGGGTCCACCCGGAAGAATCTTTTTCCTCTAACTCTGCTATCAAGCCTGGTGTGGTGAATGTTCTTCCTAAAGATAAGAAACAAGTGTGGGGCACTGTGATTGCTGATAAGAAGATGACTACTAGAAACCATGGTGATGTGAATATTATTGAGAAGGATCAAGAGTACCAGAAGCGAAAGAATCTTGAGATTCCTCCCTGCTTCAGAGGTAATTCCTTCCATGTTCCGCCTCCAGAAGTTCTTAATAACATGTCCAAAAAATTTAATATTTCAATAGGTGTTGATGCATCAGATAATGTCACTGTTATTCAAAATCTGATTGATGCTGAACTTAGTAAGAATCTTAAGTTTGCTAGAGATAACCCTGTTACTATTTTACCTGTCTCTTTTGTTAGCCTTAATCATGACATTGTATCCGGTTTAGAGATTTGCATATTTGTATTTCCTAGACATGTAGTTAGTTGAAGATCGGTAGGCTGTTACGTGCGACACGTACGAAGCCGGCGGCGTTCCATCTGGTGCGCATGGTGAGGTATCAGAGATGGCCGTGTGACGCGGCGTGCCGGTTATATGCCGAGTGTGGCATGGAGCTGTTCTGGAGGTGCCGAGGACAGCTAGCTAGATGAGAACCTGCCGAGTGGATCGCTGGTGTAGTTAGTTCGTTGGAGTTTGTTAGCTAGATAGCTATCTGCACGTGCATGTCTAGGCCGGGTCAAGTGTAGTGGCCGGGGAGTGCATGGGATCGTGGTGTTAGTTGGCGTGCGTTTAGGAAGTAGTGGTCAGAGATTGACTCCTTTTTTTCGATAAAGAGCATATATTAATATCATTGAGATACCAATTACACCCAGCCTCTGCAACAACATCATACCCTAATGGCATAAAGGATGTGATGAGGACATCCCCACCTCACTACTACCTCCGTCATTACCAACTCAAGATGAACCTGCTGTGAAGCTCAAGTCCAACGTTAGATTGACCAATAACACGAGCTAAGCTTCTTAAACAACAGGTGAACTTGTTTCTAAACGATACTTTGATTGATGAGAACTTTATACCGCCTAAGTCCTATTACTTATGTATCATCGTATCAAGAGGAGAAGAGCATCGCACGAGGAGAGAGCAGATGGACATGAAGACGGACGTCAAGATGGCCGTGAAGCTGGACATGGAGCTGGACATGAAGATATCTCATGACGCGCGAGGGAGGAGCGGGAGGCATGCGCGAGAGGAGAAGAAGAAGTCCAAAGCCGGTCCGAACCCGGCGTACTGCCCTGACCGCCAGCCGCCTTCGGTCGGCCGATCGGCCGCTAACCGGACGACGACCGGACGAGCCTCGTACGGCGTAAACCGAAACTTCGTAGCTTTCGCCCCAGCCCGTTGACCGATTGCAGACGGACGTCTCCCATTGGGCCGGCTGGACTGCCACAACCGACTGGCTGTCCACGCACTGGATCCTGACTGACGCGTCCCAGTCTCTGCCTCACCAGACTATTCTGGTCGGTTTTTCCTTGTATTTTTCGGCCCGAACTCGTCCCACGCCTATAAAGTGCTTGACGACTTCTGGTCGCTGACCACGTTTAAGATAAACCCTAGTTCTTAGTTGTTTGCTCGCAAAACTATTGAATTCCCTACACCATATTGCTTGGATATTGTGTAGATCCTGTTTAAGTCTTGTGTGATCTGCTTCCATTGGGAATTAGACGGTTGCAACTTACCGCTTCGTGGTTTGCGGCTACTGCGCAAGTGTGGAGTTGCGAATATCTGCAGGTTGAGAGCGTTGCATCCGGCGACAGGACCAATCGAGAGATCTCACGTCATACAAGTTATCATCCACTACATCGTCGTGTTTCTCCGCCGCTATCACCCCGTGATCATCATCACCACCGTTGCTTCTGAGAAGATCGGGCCACCCCTAACATCTTGAGTAGATTTCCGCTTTCTGCCATCCACAATCCACCTTATGCTGGAGTTGTGAGTCTCCATCCATAAAAGCCAAAAATATTTAGGGTTAGGGTTTGCCATAGCTATAGATTGACTAATTTGAAGTTTTAGTTGCTTTTCGTAGTTGTTTTTACGCTTATCTTTCTTCTAGTAGAATTGTTAGGGTTTGTGTTATCTAGTTTATCTTCTAGTGTCAGTTTGTTACTCCGAGTCCTCATAGCGTACATTGTGCTTGTTTCCAACCATAGACACAACTTTTCGATATACGTGACTAGGAACTTCCAAAGAGACTAGTTTTACCGCCTTAGCTTCATTAGGTTTTGGTGCTTTGCATATCTTATTACCGTGTTATCAAGGAGTTGAGTCATAAAATCAAAAAAGAGAAAATAGAAAAGAAGCAAAAAGAGCTACATAGGCTGTTACAAAAAGAAAATACAAAAGAAAAGTGTTTGTATGAGGTGCAAGTGAAAGGCCTAAGTTTTCTTGTATCCGTAGTTGAGCAATCTTGTGCCTGTCTCATTGAGCTTTGCTAGTTTCTTTGTGCATTGCAACCTTTCTCCATATAGTTGCATTGCCCCATTATATCGCCTTTGTGTGAGTATCTTTGGTTGTCTACGGTCGGCGTTAGAGCTTGTTATTGGTGCAAATAGGTAGCACCTACAGCCCCACATATACCCCGCTTTGTCGTGTGATTGTTCTTATACCCTTGATATTCGCTGCTACATCCGTGCACTAGTTGTTACTACAAGTGGTAAGCAACACTAATTTACTTTGGAACGGTAAGATTTCCTTATCAGCTTTGAGTGAGTTGTGAGAGTACCACCATATATTTTTGATTTAGTGCACTAACCTACTAATCATGTCTCTAGTGATAATAAGATTGTTAACCAGGAGAAGAATTCGGCGATATCATCACATGGAGGGAGTATGAAGCTCTTCGTAATGAGATGCGACGTAATTCCGCACTAACGATGATGAGCTTAAGAGTACAGTTGATGAGATTAAACAAACGTGGATGCTACTAATGTCACCGTCACTCGGTTGTCTGATCAAATGACGATATACAAAGCAATATTGCTGATATGCCTCGCTATTGAGAACTTGACTGTACTACAACAACAACAACAAGAAGATGATGAAGATCCTGAATTTGAAGATGACGCACACAATGCTCGTGGTGCGCTCGTGGTCATCGTCCTCGTGGCTGGGTTCCACTTGGCCGCAATGGTCGTGGACAAGATGAAGAAGATGGATTGGGTAAACCTAAGTTTTCCATACCCAAGTTTGAAGGAGGAGCTGATGTTGAAGAATACCTCACTTGGGAGCTCAAGATTGAGAAATTATGGAGCCTCACTACACACTCTGAAGATAGGAAGATCAAGCTTGCGTCTTCGAATTTGATGGTTATGCATTGCGCAGGGATTCTTTCAGAACTCGATGAAGATGATGGAAACCGCCGAACATGCGTGCTATGAAAGAGGCAATGACTTCTCGTTTTGTGCCTACAAATTACATGCGAACATATTTGATAAGCTAACACTATTGAGGCAAGGTGTGAAGATTGTTGATGAGTATTACATGGAGATGGAGATGATGCAGCGTGGTCGTGTCCGTGAGTCTCTAGAGATGACAATGCAGTGTCAATGGACTGAAGTATGATGTTAAAGGCATTGTCGTCATTACACCTACACCAATATGAATCAATTGTTACATCATGCAAGAGAAGCTGAACTCGTTGGTCAAGAAGCAAAGGTTAAGGGACGTGCTACGAGCAGGGCTTTACACCCCGGCGCTCTCTATGCGCCGGCTTTCTGACGCGCTCCGTCTCATTTGACTACATTTATAAACTGTCTCCAATGTATCTAATGCAAAGAAGTCCGAATCGCTGCAAGTACGAGTGGTTCGGTGCGTCTACAACGCGCAACCGTGATATGCTTTGCCATACATGTGTGGCAAGGGTCACTAAGAGAGATTGTCCTAACCGCAAAGTCATGTTTATCAATGAGGACAATGAGTATGGAGACTGGAGATGATGCTGATCCAAATGCTCCAGACAATGATGACTATGACACTGATGGTGAAGATGCATATCCTTCTGATGCTCGCACCATTGTTGTGTCGCAGCGTGCTCTTAATGTGTTGCCTAGTGCATCTACTTAGCGCTGCAATTTGTTCCAAACCAAAGCTTTAGTTGGTCCTGACAAGGCTTGCAAGGTCATTATTGATGGCGGAGTTGCCGCAATTTAGCAAGCAAGGAGTTATGTACCAAGCTTGAAGTTGAAGTATCTACCGCACCCGCATCCATATTATATTCAGTGGTTAGAGCACAATGGTGAGATGAAGGTAAACCACATGGTGCGTGTTGAGTTTGCGATTGGACCGTATAAGGATTGCATTGATTTTGATGTGGTTCCTATGACGGTTTGTCACCTCTTATTGGGTCGGCCTTGGCTCTATGACCGTTCTGCAACACAATGGCCGTGACAATACATATCACTTGGAGTACAAGGGCAAGAAAATTAACTTACAGCCTATGTCACCACAACAAATTGTCAATGAGTCTCGTCGAAGATCGAAGTGAATTTGGAGGATGCACCTCTAGATAGGCGAGAGAATTGTAATGTCGTGAGTGATATAACGAAAAGTGAGAGAGTGAATTCTTAGTCTCATTAGCCACCAAAGAAGACATGAGAGAATTTAGTGAGGATCCTACGGCCATGCCTCTTGTGCTTTTGTACAGAGGTACGGTTTTGGTTTCTAACGACATGACTTCCTTCCTCTTGGTGTTTCTAATTGTTTTGGAATTTGGCTACGTGCTTCGAGGAGGTACCCGCAGACTACCACCATTGCAGGTATTGAGCATCAAATTGACTTGATTCCTGGAGCATCGCTGCCCAATAAGGCGCCATATCGCACTAATCCCGAGAGACAAAGAGACAGAAGGCAAGTACAAGCGCTACTCGACAAAGGTTATATTCGCATAAGCCTTAGTCCTGTGTGCTGCTCGTTATTCTAGTTCCTAAGAAAGATGGTACTTGGCGTGTGCGTAGATTGTAGAGCTATAAACAACATTACTATTCGATATCGTCATCCTATTCCCCGTTTAGAGGATATGCTAGATGAATTGAGTGGTGCTGCTTGTTTCTAAAATTGATTTTAGTGGCTATCATCAAATTAGGATGAAAGAAGGGATGAGTGGAAACAGCCTTTAAAACAAAATTTGGTTTATATGAGTGGTTAGTAATGCCTTTGGATTAACTAATGCACCTAGCACTTTCATGAGACAACGTTTTGCATGACTTTACTGGCAAATTTGTGGTTGTGTATTTTGATGACATATTAATCTACAGCCGCAATATCTGTCATACTATACATATTCACATGTTTTGCAAGTGTTGCGTGATAATCAACTCTATGGTAATAAAGTGCACATTTTGCAAAGATAAGGTCATATTTCTCGGTTATGTTGTCTCTAAGCATGGAGTAGAAGTAGATGTGTCTAAAATTGAAGCTATTCAAAATTGGCCTACTCCCATGAATGTGAGTCAAGTAAGAAGTTTTCATGGTCTAGCTGGGTTTTATCGCAGATTTGTGCCCAACTTTAGTACTATTGCTGCACCTTTGAATGATTTGACTAAAAAGGGTGTTGTCTTTGAGTGGGCGCAGCCCAAGATCATGCATTTGATGAACTAAAACGATTGTTAACTTCTGCACCATTGCTTGCACTTCCCGATTTCAATAAGCAATTTGAGATTGAATGTGATGCTAGTGGTATTGAATTGGTGGTGTGTTGATGCAAGAGGGTCGCCCAATTGCATATTTTTCTGAGAAACTTTCTGTGCTAAGTTAAACTATCCTATCTATGATAAAGAATTGTATGTTTAATTAGAGTTCTTGAGGTTTGGCAACATTACTTGTCAGGCCAAAAGAATTTATCATACATTCTGATCATGAAGCTTTAAAATACCTGAAAGCCCAATCTACTTTGCATAAGCGTCTAGCTAAGTGGGTTGAGTTCATTGAGTCTTTCCATACATTATTAAGCATAAGAAGGGAAAAGATAATATTGTTGCTGATGCTCTATCTAGGAAGAATATGCTATTAACTCAACTTGATGTTAAAATCCTGGTTTAGAGATACTATGTGATTTGTATGCCACTGATCATGATTTTGCTGAACCATATCGCTTATGTGCTCTTGGTAAAGCATGGGAAAAATATCACATACATGATGGTTTCTTGTTTAGGGCTAACAAACTATGTGTTCCAGAATCGTCTGTGCGTTTGCTCTTATTGCAGAATCACATGCGGAGGTTTGATGGGTCACTTTGGGCGTGAGAAGACGTTACTCATGCTAGCTGACCACTTTTATTGGCCAAAGATGAGGCGGACGTGGATAGATATGTGAAGATGCATTACTTGCAACAAATCTAAGTCCAAGCTGAAGCCTCACGGTTTGTATACCTTTACCTAACCTACTACACCATGGAGGATATTAGTATGGATTTTGTGTTGGGTTTGCCGCGTACTAAGAGAGGCCATGATTCTATATTTGTGGTAGTGGATAGATTCTCTAAGATGTCCCACTTATTGCCTCCACAAGAGCGACGATGCGTCGCATATTGCTAACCTGTTTTTCAGGGAGATTGTACGTTCACATGGAGTCCCGAAGACTATTGTTTCTGATCGTGACGTGAAGTTTATGAGCTACTTCCGGAAGACGCTTTGGAGAAAGCCGGGGACGAAGCCGCTGTTTCAGCACTACTTGTCATCCCCAAACTGATGGTCAAACTGAAGTGGTGAATAGAACATTGTCACAACTGTTGAGATCCATGATCAAGAAGAACCTGAAGGAGTGGGAATTGTTTGCCGCATGTGGAGTTTGCTTACAACAGGGCGACATTCTACCACGGACTATGTCCTTTTGAGGTGGTGTATGGTTTCAAACCCATTACTCCACTTGACTTGTTGCCTTTGCCCATACATGAGAGTTAATATGGAGGCATCAAAGGGCAGATTATGTGAAGAAGATTCATGAGAAGACTAAAGAGTTGATTGAGAAGAAAGGCAAGAGCAATGCTGCAAGGATGAATAAGAAGCGCAAAGAGATGTTGTTCAAGCCTGGTGATTTGGTCTGGGTACATTTTCGCAAGGATAGGTTCCCAAAGCTGAGGAAGTCTAAGTTGAAGCCTCGTGGTGATGGTCCTTACAAGGTGCTTGCCAAGATCAATGATAATGCATACTCGATAGATCTTCCAGGATGAGTTTGGTGTCAGTAATTTTTCAATGTTGCTGATTTGACACCATATGACCAAGAAGACCTTGGAGCCTCGCCGACGCCTTTTGAAGGGGGGAGATGATGAGGACATCCCTACCTCACTACTACCTCCGTCATTACCAACTGAAGATGAACTCGCCGTGAAGCTCAAGTCCAACTTAGGATTGGACCAATAACACGAGCTCGTGCGGTTACTTAAACAACAGGTGAACTTGTTTCAAACGATACTTTGATTGATGAGAACTTTATACTGCCTAAGTCCTATTACTTATGTATCATCAGGTATCAAGAGGAGACGAGCATCGACGAGAGGGAGCACTGACATGAAGACGGACGTCAAGATGGCCGTGAAGTTGGAGGAGGACATGAAGATATCTCATGGACGCGCGAGAGGAGAAGAATGCAAGAGAGGAGAAGAAGAAGTCCAGGGGTCCAGAACTGGTCAGACGGCCTCGATCGCAGCTCTCCTCGTTCCTGGCTGACCGCCGCTAATCTACGACGACGATACGGCCCCTCGACGGGCGCGAAAACCGAAACTCGCAGCTTTCTCGGTCCCAGCCCGGTTGACGGACCATAAGACGGTCTGGCCCATGCCGGTTGATCGGCCGCCAAACGGACCGGCCGGCTCAGCCACCAGACGATCCGTGACTGATGCTGCCCGGGACGGTCTTTCCACCAGACTATTCTCGTTTGTTTTCCTTGTATTTTTCGACTGACTTAACTCGTCCTGACGCCTATATAAGTGCCTTGGACGACCCCCTAGCTGTTTGACCACGTTTAAGATAAAGCCTAGTTCTTAGTAGTTGCTTGCTCAAACTATTGAATTCCCTACACCATATTGCTTGGATATTGTGTAGAACTGTTTAAGTCTTGTGTGATCTGCTGCTCCATTGGGAATTAGACGGTTACAACTTACCGCTTCGTGGTCGGCTACTACGTGCGCAAGTGTGTGGAGTTGCGAATATCTTGCGGTTGAGAGCTGTTGCATCCAAGAAGACAGGAATCGAGATCTCGCAGCGCCATACAAGTTATCATCCACTACATCGTCGTGTTTCTCACTTATCACCCGTGATCATCATCACCACTGTTTACCGAGAAGATGGACACTCTTATCAGATGCACACACCAAACAAGAGAAAAGAATTACAAAAAGAAAGGTCCCCTGGAAACAACAACACCACACCACACAAGATCAGCTTCTCCATAAGCGACGCCTCAAGAAGGAAACAGTGCACAAACGCGTGTCGCCCGATCATAGATCTTAGGTTTTCATCCCGAAGAAAGTCATCTCTGTCAAAACAATGCCTTCAACAAGAACATTGCTGTGCACAACCAATTAAGGCCAGACCTTGATTTTCACCGAAGATAAGACTCGAACTTCTCTGCAGTCCCCACATACCAGTCGATGTTTCAAGTCACGAAGCACCAAGCCAACTCCACCTCACCACCAAGATCCGACCATCATAGTCGTTCCACCGATCTCGGCTTGATGACCTTCTCTGCTAGCACCATGGAAAGAAAACGAACTCCATGATATTAACACCACCGAGCTGAAGCCCCTTCAAAACCAAACGCGGATAAAAACATGGGTGCGCACGACCAAAACCACCCAATCCAACAATCTTCAGGCATTACTCGCACAATGAATTTTGCCGACAGGGCCTTCCGGAACAAAATCCACTCAGACTGGTGCGAACAACATCCGATAGATCTTTAAACTTTGTGCGAGAAGAATCCTAGAACCGCCACCTTTATTCCTCGACGCGAAAGAAACGGCCCCCACGCCGCCATCCGGAGCCCAACGACGACGAAGGAGGTTCAGAAAATCATCGCCTCGCTAAGTCGACGCCGCCAAACCCATGGCGACTTTAGAGAAAAACCGGCAGCGCTGCCATGGTCGCCCGAACAAATCGGCCAAGGCCGTCGTCACAGCAGGCCATAGAAGGCGTAGCAAGCGGCCAGGCAGAATGGCTCTGGAGATCGGCTGGCCGTGCACAGCCCCAACGCCACACTCATGGCGCCGCCTATCTCGGCCCGATCGGGCGAGGGCCGCCCCGTCCGCCGACCTGCAGCCGCGCCACCCGGCCGCCGCAGTCCGCGCTCTCAGGCCCTTGCGCTGCTGCGCGCCCAAGCGCCGCACGGCCACACCACCAGCCCGGAGCCGCCGCCCCGGCTTCCGATCTCCGCCGCTCGCAGCGACCAGAGGACCCCCGCCTCCCTTTGGGGACGGGGCCCGCCGCAACCGCGGCAAGAGCCGGCGGCAGCGGCGGCAGGGAGGAGGCGACCGGCGGCGGTTGGGCTCTGGGGTTGGGAGAGACGGAGACGGAGACGGCTAAAGCGTGATTGGTTTTTCTGACTTCAGAGATTGACTCCTATATATTCTGTAACCATTGTGCTCTTTCGTTAACAAGAAGACAGAGAAAAATGTAGTCACGGTGTAAACCAAGGAAAGTCTGTTTGGCAAAGCCCTGTCTGCTTCCTTGGTTGTGTGCGTGAGTGTTCTTGAGGAAACACAAGAGAGATTGAGAGGATTGAGAGGTACAAGAAGATAGGGGCTTAGAGAGTCAGCCCCAACATTTGGTATCAAAGCGCACTCCATGGGAGATGGAGGCAAGCTGTGTGATGACGCTGGTGGGAGCATGGCGTGGTGCTCGGCGTCGAGAAGGCGTCGTCCACGTCAAGAGAAGGCCGCGGTGTGATGCTGCAGCGACAAGTCGATGGCGGTGCGATGCCGCTGAAGCCGACAACGGTGGCGGCTACGAACTCCATGTGATGTGGAGGTCGACGGCGCGAGGCGAAGGTTGTTGGTGGCGTGATGCCACTAGCAGCCGCGGTGCGATGCCGCTAGGAGAAGATGGCGGTGTGATGCTGACGAGGAGAACGGTGTGATGCCGTCACGAGGCGGCCATGGCGAGATGCCGCTGGTGCCGGCGGCGACGGTGTGACGCCGTTGTGCGGTGACGACGGTGCGATGCCGTCATCGCGAGGAGAGTCGGCGCGAGGCCGGCAACGGTGGTGCGATGCCATCCCTGTCATGAAGAGTTGGTGTGAAGCCAACAAGTGTTGCGGTGAGATGCCGCGGCAAGACGTCGTGATGGCCAGCGTTGTGATAGCGTCGTCAATGAAAAAATGTGTGCGGTAAGAAGTGAAGTTCATCCGCATTGAAGAGAAGTTGGTATGTCAAGATTAGAAGGAAAAATGTTAGCTTTAATCTTGACATTGTATCCGGTTTAGAGATTTGCATATTTATATTTCCTAGACATGTAGTTAGTTGAAGATCGGTAGGCTGTTACGTGCGACACGTACGAAGCCAGCGGCGTTCCATCTGGTGCGCATGGTGAGGTATCAGAGATGGCCGTGTGACGCGGCGTGCCGGTTATATGCCGAGTGTGGCATGGAGCTGTTCTGGAGGTGCCGAGGACAGCTAGCTAGATGAGAACCTGCCGAGTGGATCGCTGGTGTAGTTAGAGCATCTCGAACAGAAGCTCTAAAATTTGGCGCTGTAAAAGTCGTTTACAGCGCGTTTCATCCGGATACAGCGCGCGAAGCCGACCCGAGCTTCAGCAGAGGCTCTATTTTACAGCGCGACCAAAACGTTAAAAATGAGCCCGAGGCTGTAAAATAGAGCTCCACAAACAGGTTTCTTCAACATACATACATCAAACAAGATTAAACAGCCCACAAATAAATCTGAAAAAATCAACTAAATTTCACAAATCTAAACAGGCCACAGATAAGAGAGAAAGCAAGCTAGTATGCACTCACGGCCATTCACGCGGCCGCTGCAATCAATCTAGCTAGCAGTGCGCGCGGCCGCCGGAATCATCTAGCTAGCAATGCACGCGCGTGGCCGCCGAATCAACGAATCTAGCTAGCAAATGCACGCGCGTGGCCGCCGAATCAATGAATCTTGCTAGCAATTCACGCGCGCGGCCGCCGGAATCATCTACCTGGCTGCGGCGGACGCCCCGGGCAGGCGCGCGTGGAGGGCCCCGACGGGCGGAGCTCCGGGATGCGGGGCCAGGCTGGGCCGACGAAGCTCGACGGAGATTCAGCGGGATGCGCGGAGGGCCAGGCGAGGCCAAGCACGGCCGGCGGACCTTCTGTTGAAATATTGGGCCCACTTTTAGTGGCCCATACTAGATTTCAGATTTTCCCTATAAATCTCAAAGCCCACTTAGGCAGCCTCAGCTTGGCCCAAGCTGGCGGCAGCTCACTAGTGAGTGGCAAGAGGGGGTTTTAGTCACACTGAAATGTTAGTTGTGACCACCTTATAAGGTGGGTTTTTCACCACTAAGAGTGAGATAGAGTGCCGCGCGCTCTCCTCCTCCTCGCTCGCCTCGTCTCGCCTCGACACTCACGACACGACACGCGCCGCGTCAGAGAGTGGATTGAGCCTCAGCGAGACTTTCCTTACTTTTTGTCAGAAAACGAATGAGTTCTAGACGGACGGTCGTTAGTCGGTTCGGGTCGCTCCCGATCGTGGGCTATCTGTAATCGAAACGTTCAGGCGACGGGGCGTGGCCCACGTTGCCTAGGTCAGCCTATATAATATCTTGCCCGGCTACCGAAACACACCGAATACGAGGTTAGGGTTTCCACCTCTCTCGCTTGCGCCGCCATCGTAGCCTACTCCATCCCGCGCGCGACGTGCATTGCGAACGGAGAGCAGTCTCCTAACCTTGTCCTTGCGATCCTGTACGGAGAGGCGAATTAGGTTTTTGGAAAGTCTCGCGAAGTTCTTCATCACGGGTCGCTTTTCCGTCCAAGTCGGGCGGCCGCGTCGTTCTTCAACGCCGTCTATAATTCGTCGCCGTTGTCAACAACGTTGTCATCAACAACGTTGCGCCACATCATCTGCCACACCTCCACCGCCACCTCCACCAGATCGGTAGTGCGACATATCTCGATCTGTTTAGCAATGGATGCTTTACTGCTTGCGCTGCTGTCATGTTGATTAATGCATCTAGTATGTTCGAGTTTCACATGTTAGTAGTTGCTGCCATCATGTTTTATATTCTGGAATTAATCATGGAAATTGTGCCTAATTATCCAACAATCCAAAACCTAATTGTAGGCAATTTCCTGAGTTAACAATGGCTGGTTTCTGATGCACGAGGCCGGATAAGTTTACCGGTGTGCACTTTAAGAGGTGGCAGGTTAAGGCCACGCTCTGGCTTACTCATCTGAAAGTGTTCGAAGTTAGTAATGGTTTACCTGAAGGAACTATATCTGACCAAGATCAGAACAAGTTCAAGGAAACAATACTCTCTTCGTCGGATGCGTTCTGAGTATTCTTGCTGATCGTCTGTGATGTGTACATGCACATAACAGACGGCAAAGAGCTCTGGGATGCACTGAATGCTAAATTCGGTGCAACCGATGCGGCAGTGAACTGTACATCATGGAGAGCTTCCATGACATCGGGATGGTGAACAACCGTTCGTAGTCGAACAAGCTCATGAGATACGCATCATGAAAAGAGCTTGAACTCCTTAAGTGTGCCTTACCTGATAAGTTTGTGGCTGGATGCATTATTGCTAAGTTGCCCCCTTCATGGAGGAACTTTGCCACAACTCTCAAACACAAGAGACAGGAGATATCAGTTGAAAACCTGATAGCGTCTCTTGATGTGAGGAGAAAGCTCGGGCTAAGGATACTACCGAGAAAGGAGAGGGTCAGTCTAGCGCCAACATGGTGAAGAAACCCTACAGGAAGAACAAAGGGAATAACAAGCCCTCCTTCAATAAGCCTATGAAGACTACAACCTTCAAGAAGAAGAAGATGATAAACAAAGCGGATCTGAGCTGCTTTACCTGTGGAGAGACTGCCCTTTTCTAAGGACTGTCCAGAGAGGGCAGACCGCAAGAAAAAGGCGAGGCAAGTCAACACGGTGACCGCTAGCAATCCTGATGGGTACGGTAATCTTTTACTGTTCTTTCTGTATTTCAATCTCCATGTTGGTGGATTGATACGGTGCTAATGTTCATGTGTGTGTTGACATATCCATGTTCACTTCTTACCAGGTCGGCCGGGATTCTTCCGTCTTGATGGGGAATGGGTCACATGCTTCTGTTTCGTGGTGTTGGCACGGTAGATCCGAAGTTCACTTCGGGAAGATCGTGCAGCTGAGGAACGCGCATGTCCCTACTATGAACAAGAATCTCGTTAGCGGCTCCTTCTATGCAGAGATGGGTTTAAGGTTGTTTAGAGTCGAATAAAGTAGTTGTTTCCAAGTTTGGACAATTTATTGGTAAAGGCTATGAGTGCGGAGGCTTGTTCCGTTTTTCGCTTTCTGATTTCAGTAATAAGTCTGTGAACCATATTTGTGGCAATGTTAGTGATGATACCGGTGTTTGGCATTCTCGTTTATGTCACATTAATTTTGGTTTAATGTCTCGGCTATCCAGTTTAAGTTTAATTCCGAATTTCACCATTGCCAAAGGTTCTAAGTGCCATAGTTGTGTGCAATCAAAGCAACCTCGAAAGCCTCACAAGGCGGCCGAGGAGAGAAACTTGGCACCTCTAGAACTCATACATTCGATCTATGCGAGATGAATGGTGTGTTGACACAAAGGTGGAAAGAGATATTTCATGACATTGATTGATGATGCGACTAGATTTTGCTATGTTTATTTGTTGCGGACTAAAGATGAAGCTTTAGACTACTTTAAAATTTATAAGGCCGAAGTTGAAAATCAACTAGAGAGAAAGATCAAGCGTCTTAGGTCGATCGTGGTGGTGAATATTTTCCTAAAATCTTTGATGAATTCTGTGAGGAACATGGTATTATTCATGAGAGGACGCCTCCTATTCGCCCCAATCAAACGGGGTTGCCGAGAGGAAAAACCGCACACTGACTTGGTGAATCCATGTTAGCCACTGCTGGTTTATCAAAGGCATGGTGGGGGAGGCTTTGTTGACTACATGTCATGTCCTGAATAGAGTTCCTAACAAGAATAAAGATAAAACCCCTTACGAGGAGTGGTCTGGGAGAAAACCATCACTTTCGTATTTGCGCACATGGGGATGTTTGGCGAAAGTCAATATTCCAATTACTAAGAAGCGCAAACTCGACCAAAGACAGTGGATTGTATCTTTCTAGGTTATGCTCCGCGAGTGTAGGCTATAGATTTTTAGTAGTTCAATCTGAAGTACCTGATATGCATGTTGACTATTATGGAATCTCGTGATGCAACATTCTTTGAGAATATGTTTCCTATGAAAGATATGCATAGCATTGCTAGAATTTCTACTAGATAGTTCCTGAATCTAGTACATCTAATGAGTATTTTGAACAATCACATGAGATTGTTATTGAGAAGGATGACAATGAAGCTCCTAAACGGAGCAAGAGACGAAGGATTGAAAAATCCTTTGGTGATGATTTCATTGTGTACCTTGTGGATGATACTCCCACGTCCATTGCAGAGGCATATGCATCTCCAGATGCATGACTGGAAAGAAGCTGTCCATAATGAGATGGACTCGATTCTTTCTAATGGAACTTGGGAGCTATCGAACGACCCCATGGATGCAAGCCTGTGGGCTGCAAATGGGTGTTCAAGAAGAAGCTAAGACCGGATGGTACTATTGAGAAGTACAAGGCGGCGAAAGGCTACACACAGAGAGAGGCGAAGATTACTTCACACCTATTCACCTGTCGCTAGACTTACCACTATTCGAGTACTACTATCCATGGCTGCCTCCTATGGTCTTATCGTTCATCAAATGGACGTAAAGACAGCTTTTCTTAATGGAGAGCTGGAAGAGGAAATCTATATGGATCAGCCTGATGGGTTTGTAGTAAAAGGTGAAGAAAGAAAGGTGTGCAAGTTGCTGAAATCTTTATATGGCCTAAAACAAGCACCTAAGCAATGGCATGAGAAGTTTGACAGAACTTTAACTTCTGTAGGATTTGTTGTCAATGAGGCTGACAAGTGTGTTTACTATCGCCATGGTGGGGGCGAAGGTGTTATACTATGTTTGTATGTGGATGATATTCTGATCTTTGGTACAAACATGAAAGTAATACACGAGGTCAAGTCTTTCTTGTCAAATTGCTTTGATATGAAAGATCTGGGAGAAGCTGATGTGATTCTGAACATCAAGCTTATTAAGAACGAGAGTGGGATTACTCTAACGCAATCCCATTATGTTGAGAAGATCTTGAGCCGGTTCGGCTATATTGATAGCAAGCCTTCTTCAACACCTTATGATCCCAGTGTGACATTACGCAAGAACCGGAGAATCGCCATAGATCAATTGAGATATTCTCAGATCGTTGGCTCACTCATGTACTTAGCGAGCGCGACTAGACCCGGCATCTCTCTTTGTTAGCAAGTTGAGTAGGTTCATGTCAAACCCGGGTACTGATCATTGGCATGCACTTGATAGGGTCATGCGCTACCTATGTGGTACAATGAGTTATGGGATTCACTATTCAGGGCACCCAGCTGTGCTTGAAGGATATAGTGATTCGAATTGGATCTCATGTAGCTGATCTGTACGCCACAAGTGGGTATGTATTTACCTTGGAGGTGGCGCGTGTCATGGAGATCTTGCAAGCAAACCATATTGACGAGGTCAACTATGGAAGCAGAACTTCTGCTTTAGACACAACCACGTTGAATCAGAATGGTTGCGTGAGCTCTTGATGGACTTGCCTGGTTGAAAAACCTGTTCCGCAATCCTTTTGAATTGTGATAATCAAACTGTAATTGTCAAAGTGAACAATTCTAAGGATAACGGGTCATCAAGACACGTCAAGAGACGTTTGAAGTCTGTCAGGAAATTGCGAAACTCCGGAGTAATAACGTTACATATATTCAAACAGACAAAAACCTGGCAGATCCCTTTACAAAGGGACTATCACGTAATGTGATAGAAAGTGCATCGAGGGAGATGGGTTTGAGACCCGTTGATGTTACACCATAGTGGTAACCCAACCTTTGTGATCGGAGATCCCGTGAATTAGGACCTGGGAAGAACAAACTAGTGGTTTAATTGAGGAGAGTATTATGTAACCCTCTCTATGTGAAGATGCACAACTCTCAATTGCAAGGCAGGTTGGCGACAAGCCTTAATGTGTTTATGTTGGCTATTATAGCAAAGATGCTGTCCTACAGAGCATTCTTGAAATAACACACCTATATGAGTCCGATTGTTAAACGTCGCAATCTATGAGATTTGGGTGATCTCTAGTAAACTCATGAAGAGACCATGAAGTATGACGCATATGCTTCACCCGCGGGGTAGGCTACTGGCAGCCATGTACTGGTCATGACTTTGAGTGAAACCCTGTTCACGCAAAACTTGCAATTCAAGGCTTAGTCCATTGTTCAAGTGTGAATGGATGTAGCTTAAGGTTCTAGGCGGAAGTTCAACTTAACAGTCTCCGTAAACACGGTATATAAACAAGCAGCGAGTATTGGTAAATCTCTAAATGGGGATTTGAGATCTGGTGGGGGATTGTTGAAATATTGGGCCCACTTTTAGTGGCCCATACTAGATTTCAGATTTTCCCTATAAATCTCAAAGCCCACTTAGTGGCAGCCTTGTGAGTTTGAGCCCAAGTTGGTGGCAGCTCACTAGTGAGTGGCAAGAGGTGGGAAGTTTAGTCCCACATGGAAAGTTGGGAGGAAGTTAGACCACCTTATAAGGTGGGTTGTTTCACCACTAGTAAGTGAGTGAGAATAGGAGTGCTACACGCGCTCCCTCCTCCTCCTCGCCTCGTCTCGTCTCGACACGTCACGACACGACGCGCGCGCGCTCGTGGTGAGTGGATTGAGCCTCGAGCGAGACTTTCCTTACTTTTTGCAGCTCAGGAAAACGAACGAGTTCTAGACGGACGCGTTAGTTTGGTCGCGTCCCGATCGTGGGCTGGGTAACCGACTCGAAACGTTCCGACGTGGGCGTGGCCCACGTTGCCTAGGGTTTCCCGAGCCTATATAATATCTTGCCCGGCTACCGCAAAACACACCGAATACACGAGTTAGGGTTTCCACCGCTCATCGTAGCCTACTCCATCCCGCGCGCCGACGTGCATTGGCGAACGGGAGAGCAGGTCTCCGAACCGCTCGTCCTTGCGATCCTGTACGGGAGAGGCGAATTAGGTTTTTGGGAAGCGCTCTGCGCTGCTCAAGTTCTTCATCACGGGTCGCCCCGTCCAAGTCGGGCGGTGCTGCCTTCCGTCGTCTTCAACGCCGTCTACTTCGACCCGTCGCCCCTGTCAACAACGTTGTCATCAACAACGTTACTGCTGCGACATCATCTGCTACACCTCCACCGCCACCTCCACCAGATCGGTACGTGCGACATATCTCGATCTGTTTAGCAATGGATGCTTTACTGTTTGCGCTGCTGCTGCTCATGTTGATTAATGCATCTAGTATGTTCGAGTTTCACATGTTAGTAGTTGCTGCCATCATGTTTTATATTCTGGAATTAATCATGGAAATTGTGCCTAATTATCCAACACCTTCGTCGTCGCAGCGCGGAGGGCCGGGCGCGGTCGGCGGACCTGCTCGTCGTCGCAATGCGAAGGCACGCGAGCCGGTATTTCTCTAGAGCATCTCCAACAGCCATGGGCGCGAGCGGAACCTCCAAGCGGCGGCGCGTCTGGTTCTTCTTTCTTCGTTCTCCTAAACCGAAACAAATTGGCGCGGCGGGAGATGGGGGAGGTCGGGCGCGGCGACCCTGGCGCGACGGGAGATGGAGGGAGGTTGGGCGGGGCGGCCATGGCGCGGCGGGAGATGGGGGGAGGTCGGGCGGAGCGGCCATGGCGCAGCGGGAGATGGGGGAGGTTGGGCCGGGCGGCCATGGCGCGGCGGGAGATGGGGGGAGGTTGGTCGGAGCGGCCATGGCGCAGCGGGAGATGGGGAGGCCGGCGCTGTGGCGGCCATCGAGGTGGGGAGGCCATGGCGCTGCTGGTGGAAGGGAACTCGGACGATATTTCAGAGTTGTTTTCTTCGCGCCGTGGAGAAGTCAGCTTACAGCGCGCTAGTCGAAGCACCAAATATAGCGCTTTATATAGCGCAAATTGCCGCGCGCACTAAAATATTTACAGCGCGGCCTACTTTACGCAAAAACACGTTTGGTGCTGTATATTGGCAGTTTTTTTTAGCGCACGCCCAGTTTACAGCCTCTGTTGGAGATGCTCTTAGTTCGTTGGAGTTTGTTAGCTAGATAGCTATCTGCACGTGCATGTCTAGGCCGGGTCAAGTGTAGTGGCCGGGGAGTGCATGGGATCGTGGTGTTAGTTGGCGTGCGTTTAGGAAGTAGTGGTCAGAGATTGACTCCTATATATTCTGTAACCATTGTGCTCTTTCGTTAACAAGAAGACAGTCACGGTGTAAACCAAGGAAAGTCTGTTTGGCAAAGCCCTGTCTGCTTCCTTGGTTGTGTGCGTGAGTGTTCTTGAGGAAACACAAGAGAGATTGAGAGGATTGAGAGGTACAAGAAGATAGGGGCTGAGAGAGTCAGCCCCAACATCTTTAGATGGCGATAATGTTCAGTTGACTGATCATGCCATACCTTTATCTATTGGCCCGGACAGCTCTGGTACTGGATATCAAATGCTTGACATTGGTCACCAGAATTTAAGCGCTGTCAGGGACGCTGCATCGAGTTTTAGGAAAAAGTTATTATGATTGGTGCTACGTGGAACATACGCAGCCTGCGTAAACCAGGCCGAAAACAATCTTTAGCTGATGCTATTCTTGAGTTTAAATTTGATTTTATTGGTTTGCAAGAAACAAAAATGGAACTGTTAGATGATGGATTTTTAGACTTCATCTCTGGTAATATTCCTTACAAATGGATTGCTTTGCCGGCTAAAAAAACTGTTGGAGGTATTTTAGTTGGGATCCGTTGGAATAAGTTTGAGGTTGTTTCTCATGATTTTGGTGCTTTCTTTGTGTCCGTCGTTATGGTTGATAAGTCTAGTTCTTTTCTGTGGCAACTTGTTATGATCTATTGTACTGCGTATGCTGAGCTTAAACTTGATTTTTTCACCGAACTGCATGACCTGATGGAGTCAAAATCCTTACCTACTTTATTAGGTGGGGATTTTAATTTAGTAAGTAACTCCAGTGAGAAAAGTAACGAGACTTGTAATGCTCAATGGTCGTTTATGTTTAATGACTGGATTAATATGTGGGGTTTGGTTGAAATTAAAACATCTAATAGGCTTTTTACATGGTCTAGCAACCAACACACGCTGATCCTGGCCACTCTAGACAGATTCTTTGCCTCAACTGATTGGGAGCAAAGATTTCCTTTAACTACAGCCAAAGCTTTACCAAGATTAGTGAGTGACCATACTTAGGGATCTAATATTCCCCCTCCACCAAAAATGTTTCTTTTTGAAAAATGGTGGATCTCTCAGGAGGGTTTTGTTGATATTGTCTGCAAGTCTTGGGGTGCCAGATGTGATTGTTCTAGTGCAATTGGCGTCTGGCAATTTAAACTCCGCCGTCTTCGTAAAACTGTGAAAGGTTGGGATATAAATTTAGAAGCTGCTTTGCAGAATAAGAAAAAATCTCTTTTACAAGAGTTTGATATTTTAGATGTTTTCTCTGAACAAAAAAATCTCTTTGGAGAAGAGTTAGATGCGATTTTTGTTCGAGAGGAAACAAAAGCCTAGCAGAGGTCCAGGGATAGGAAAATTTTGGAAGGAGATCGTAACACATCTTATTTTCATGCGGTGGCGAATCAAAGGAGAAGGAAAAAAACGTTGGCTGTCTTGGATGGTCCCAGTGGTCCGGTTTATCGAACTACTGACATGCTTAATGTCGCGGCTAATTTTTATAAAAAAAAACTCTTTGCCAAAGAAATCAAGCCAGCTTTCTCTTTGGATAATGATTTTTGGGATGAGCATGATCTTCTCACTGTTGAGGAGGCTGCTATCCGTGATGCCCCTTTCTCCGAGGAGGAATCTATACTGCGATTGTGGGTTCATATGCTGCTGGTGCTCCAAGCCTCGGTGGGTTTTACTTTCTGTTCTACCAAACTTTTTGGGAGGTGATCAAAAAGGATTTTATGGCTTTGGTCAAAGAATTTGAGGCTGGCACCTTAGACGTTGCTAGACTGAATTATGCTATAATTACCCTTATTCCGAAAGAACCTGACGCTAGAGACATGAAAAAATTCCGCCCTATTAGTTTGGGGATCTGTAGTCTTAAAATTATCTCAAAAGCTATGACTAATCGGATTTCTCCGATTGGTCATAGGATTATATCTAAGAACCAGACTGCTTTTATTAAAAGTCGTTTTATTTTGGAAAGTGTGGTAGCTGCCCATGAAGTAATTCATGAAGTCCAATCCAAGAAACAGTCTAGTTTGCTAGACTATGAAAAAGCATATGACAGAATTGATTGGGATTTTCTTGATGAGATGCTTAAATCTAGAGGGTTTGGTGAGATTTGTAGGAGTAGAATTAAAGCCATTCTCCAAAAAAGTTCTTTCTGTGTTAGGATCAATGATGTTAATAGTAATTATTTGGTAAGGGCTTGAAACAAGGTGATCCACTTTCCCCCATTTTATTCAACTTGGTGGCTGATGTGTTTCCTAAAATCTTGTTTAAAGTTGCCAGTAGTTAGTTGATATGTGGTTTACTTCCCAAGCTATTCGTGGTGGTGCCATCAGCTTGCAATATACTGATGACACCATCCTTTGTTTGCAAAAGGACTTGGATATGGCTAGAAATTTAAAATGGCTGCTTACATGTTTTGAACAAATGTCTGATATGTGGATTAATTACCATAAAATTGATTTGCTGACTATCAATGTTGATTTTGCTGAAGCTAATCTGTTTTCACAGATTTTTGGATGCAAGTTGAGACATTTTCCCTTCACTTATCTAGGAGTGCTTTACATTTCTCTAAACTTAGGAAAGAGGATTTACAGCTGATTCTAGATAAAATCATTAAACACATTTCTGGTTGGAGGGGTAAACTGCTTTCGTATCGAGGCAGGCTTATTCTTTTATAAGCATGTATTGATAGCATCCCTATGTATCTCCTTTCTTTTCTCAAATTTTCTAAATGGGCCATTGCTGCTATCAATTCTCAAATGGCGCATTTTTTCTGGAACAATGTTGGTGAATCGCATAAGTATCATCTGGCCTCCTGGGATTTTGTTAGTAGAAAAAAAAGTATGGTGGGTTGGGGATCCAAAATATGCGCGACTTCAATCTCTGTCTTTTGGCTTCCTGGATTAAAATGTATCATTTAGATGGTAACAAAATCTGGAGGTTGATAGTAGACTATAAATATGATCTTTCCCCTAGTATGATTCGAGCCCAACATGTACATTGCTCACCCTTTTGGAAAGGTGTGATGTGGGCTTGTTAGAGTACGTAATGGGCTTGGGCTGACGGTATAGCCCATTAGTCTTAGGATTAATTAGAGATAAGGGTCGCTTGCTTAGGGGTCAAGTAAACCTCTTTATATAAGGAGACGAGACGTATCAATCTAATCAAGCAAGAATTAAGAAGGAAATCCCTTCTCTGCTCGGCCGTGGGCAAGGCCCCGGCCGACCCTCTCGCGCCATCCCTCTAGCAGCACCATAACAGCTTTCCGGGTTCGATCATGTCCAGCCATCCCACCACCACTGGCCCGATGGCCACCACCACCGGCGTCCGCCCAGGCCGGTGCCGGCCACCACCGCGCCGCTCGCCCTCACCCCAGGGAGATCGTCGGAGCAATCCGCGATCTCACCACTGTTGTCCAGAGATCCGCCTCTTCTGGCCGGTCCCTACGGCCGCCGCCGCCGCGCTGCCGCCGTGGCAGCCGACGCACCAGGCGGCCTCCGCCGCGATCGCGGGCGCCGAACCGACGCTGCTCTTCGTCGCCGCGCCACCCGACGCTGCTGCAGTCCCTGGCCGCTATCCACCATCTCCGGGCCGGGCCTACCCGGCGCCGGGGTCCCTCTTCTCCAGCAGCCGCCGCCTTCTAACCCCACAGTGCTGCAGCACCAGCACCGCCGCCACCAACGCCGCAGCTGCAGTCCTCACCGACGCTGTCCCTGCCGTTCGGTGGGCAGCTGCAACAGCAGCAGCAGCTGCCGCGCCACCAACACGCAGCAGTTGTTGCCGCCACCGTCGTCCGCCTTCGGCGGTGTGGGAGCGACCTTGGCCCCGGCTCTACATCGACACCGCCGGGATGCCCTTCCACCAGGTCTGTTTCCTCCGCGCCGTCACCGCTCGGCTTGGATCTCTATCCGCCACGTGTCGGCGGAGGTGAGGCTGCAGGCTGCTGCGCGCGGTCTCCTAGTGCGTCGGCGTGTGCGGGAGATGCGTGTTCTGCAGCTGCAGCTCCTCCAAGTTGCGATTCGTTGCACAACTGACCTTGATCTCGTCCGCTGTGTCGGGGATCTTGGGCGTGCGGTTTCCCCCACGGGCGCCGGACATGCTATTTTTCCCACGGGCAGCGACCTCAAAGTCTGCGCCATCGACAGTCATCCGGCGGGGAGAAGGCATGGTGTCACCGACAGAGCGCACCGCGTAGCACCACTCCATTCGCCGCGGCGCCGCGCGGCTCCTTTTGTCCCGCTGGTTTCATGGGATCCAGGTGGCTGTACAGTGCACGTTCGACAAATGGTGTCCACTTTATGTTCAGGGGTCAACAATAAAGCGTCCCCCCATTTCAGGTTGAGAGTAATAAAACAAGCCGAGATGTAAAGGCTCGTTTTAGGTGTTAGGTTTGTGTTGAGTCGAGTCATGGTTTGTTTAGGTTGCAGCTCGAGGACGAGCTGCATGTCCAGGTGGGGTGTAGTGTTAGAGTACGTAATGGGCTTGGGCTGGCGGTATAGCCCATTAGTCTTAGGGTTAATAGATAAGGGTCGCTTGCTTAGGGGTCAAGTAAACCTCTATATATAAGGAGACGAGACGTATCAATCTAATCAAGCAAGAATTAAGAAGGAAATCCCTTCCCTCTTGCCACCGGCCGTGGGCAAGGCCCCCGGTCAGCCCTCTCGTGTCATCCCTCTAGCAGCACCATAACAGGGCTGCTTCTGCGGCGAAGGTTGGATTGAAGTGGAATATGGGTGATGGCCGGAAGGTTTTATTTTGGGAGGAGATATGGTTGGGTCATTGTTCTCTGGCAATTCTCTTCTGGGATCTATATACAATTGTTAATGAACAAAAATATACTGTTGTAGAGGCATGGGATGGGTCTGATTTAAGGTTTACCTTTTGAAGATCCGTTTCTCCCGCTTTGTTTAATAGGTGGATTGAACTAGTGTGTCTTATCCTGACAGTTCGGCTAACTGAGTGTGAGGATAAGCCGGTGTGGCTCTATCATACGTCTGGTGAATACTCAGTGAAATCTTTTTATGGGATAGTGAACAATGGTGGGGTTGTTACGATCCACACTCCTGCAGTTTGGAGTTTGCATATACCACCGAGGATTCATATCTTCTTGTGGATGTTATCAAACAATAAACTTCTTACTCGAGATAATCTTGCTAAACGTAGGACTGTTGATGATAAAACTTGCCTGTTCGACCTGAGACAACTACTCATTTAATTTTTGAATGTGTTGTTGCCAAGATGCTCTGGAAAACCCTATCTGATATCTTTGGTAAACCTATTGGTTTGGATTTTGAATCTATTGCTAGATGGTGGGTTAGCGAGAACAATTCAGTTCTTAATATCTCTTCATTTGCGGCTTTCTGGACCTTGTGGTCTACCCGCAATGATTTGTGTTTTCAGGGAAAAAGCTGGCCCAGTGTCAAGGAGATGTTTCGAAAACTTTCT
This sequence comes from Lolium multiflorum, assembly GCA_030979885.1. Lineage (NCBI taxonomy): Eukaryota > Viridiplantae > Streptophyta > Magnoliopsida > Poales > Poaceae > Lolium > Lolium multiflorum. The sequence continues at coordinate 302,985,431 of CM061748.1, read as the reverse complement.
ATGACGATTAGAAGTTGGCGGCCTTCGTGCCTGGACAAAAACTCGAGGTAGCTCGACTCCAATCTGCTACTGCTGGATCACTGCAGGGGGGAATTACTGCGGATTGTCTGGACTTGAGTGCGTTGCTGCTGGGCGCCGTTGGAAAATCTGATGGTTCGGCAGCTGAACTCCGCAACTGATGGCTTCAGGGAACTGCTTGCGAGAGGCTAATGGAGAAAGTTCATCTGCACTAGCTTCCCTTTGTATGCTTGCGAGAGGCTGATGGCCGAATCAAGAAACATGATGATGGCACTATTGACAGGTATAAAGCTCTTCTTATTGCAAAAGGTTTTAAGTAAAGGTATGGCATAGATTATGATGACACATTCAGTCCTGTCGTTAAGGCTGCTACTATTATACTTGTTCTGTCCATAGCAGTCGCAAAAGGCTGAAGCTTACGGCAGCTAGATGTCAAGAACGCGTTTCTACATGGTGTTCTGGAAGAGGAAGTGTATATGAGACAACCACCTGGTTTTGAGTCTTTCACTAACCCCAATTACATTTGCAAACTTGATAAATCTCTCTATGGACTGAAACAAACACCTCGAGCATGGTACTCTCGTGTTAATTCTAAACTTCACACTCTTGGCTTTGTTCCCTCCAAGGCAGATACATCTTTGTACCTATTTGACAAGTCAGGTATCACTATATTTTTACTCATATATGTTGATGATATTACTGTGACTTGTTCGTCAGACGCAACGATCTCAGCTCTATTACACAGCTTGAATACTGAGTTTGCTCTCAACGATCTTAGAGTCCTTCATTTTTTCTAGGATTTGAGGCTCACAAATGCCCATATGGATTACTCTTTAATCAAGAGAAATATGCTACAGACTTACTTGCTCGTGTTGGTATGACTGATTGCAACGCTTGTCCTACACCACTATGCACTATTGATCACCTCTCTTTGCATGATGGTTCCCCCCTTGGTCCTGATGATTGTACTCGCTACAGGAGTATTGTAGGCGCATTTCAATACTTGACATTGACTCGACCTGATTTATCCTTTTCAGTTAATAAGTTTTGCCAGTTTCTTCATGCCCCTACGACTACTCACTGGACAACAGTAAAACACATATTGAGGTATATGCATGGCACATTAAAGGTTGGGCTAACATTTCCGAAGTCCTCCAATACACTGCTTAGTGCTTTCTTTGATGCTGATTGGGCTGGTGATTTAGATGACAGACGTTTCACTGGTGGATTTGCTGTCTTCTTTGGTCCCAATCTTATATCTTGGAGTGCCAGGAAACAATCCATTGTGTCTCGTTCTAGCACTGAGGCTGAATACAAATCACTTGCAAATGCTACTGCTAAACAGATTTGGGTGAAGCTCTTATTCAAGAGCTTGGTCTCTCTCTTCAGAAAAAATCATGCTTATGGTGTGACAGCCTTGGTGCTACCTTTTTATCTGCTAATCCTGTGTTTCATGCTCGCACAAAACACAATGAGATTGATTTTTATTTAGTTCGAGAAAGAGTTGCTACCAAACAACTTGATTTCAGGTTTATATCTAGCAAGGATCAGTCTGCTGATGGTTTTACAAAGATTTTATGCTCCAAGAAACTAGATGAGTTTAAGCGTAATCTCAATCTCTCCCAGGTTTAGATTAAAGGAGTTGTTAGAGTTTGTAATATTGTTCTTATACAATACAGAGTAATACTCCAATTGTATACGTACACATCATTGTACCGCCATGTAGGGAGATTTTCCCTACCTATATAACATGCAACCGATGGTTCTAACGGGTATGCATCGTTCTACCCGATTCAACATCCTACTCCCTCCAATCGGCAAAGATTGACGCGGAAAAGAGAAGCGCTGGTCCATAAGTAGCAGTTGTGTGTATGTGCAAGATCTGACATACGTGGCGGTGCCCTCCTTTGTGACAGCCGCTGCCAAATCAACCTGGTACACGACTAGGTCCGATAAAATCTAATTAGGCATGTGGTTGCCTTGGTCATACCTGGCCATCACGAGGTCACCATATGAGCTGCCGAAATCTCGTCATCGACCATGCCCCTCGCGTTCTTTCCGAGCTGACGGCGGGCTACAGGTGCATCGGACCTACCGCCACACGACGATTTTGGTCACCTGACTGCCGAGGACCTACGAAGTGCAGCTGAGCGCCGGACTCCCGCGACATGCGAAGCCGAACGTCCCACTCAACAACATGAGGAGCTGCTTGTTGGACTGTCGCCGCCGCCATACTGAGCTAGGCGCCATACTATCGTCGCATCGGCGGGTATTGTGCTCTTTTCAGTATATATATAATATCAAAGTAGTGGATATGTTACATTCTATGGATAAATATTGCTTTCAAATCTTTAGAATTTGTTTTAATTACGTGGATCACAAGTTGACAAAAGACGATGATTGAAAAGACAAAATGCATAGTCCCTGACACCATTATGTCTAGACGGTGCTGCGAGAGCCTCGCGATCATGTTCATTATGAATAGATGAAAATGTGACCACCTACAAGACTACATCCATGATGATAGCACATAGGAGAAGTGTCGTCACTTGAGCTTTCGAGTTTTTTCTTTCTCCCGGTGCAAGTACGAGCACTTAGTTAATAGTAAGGATAATACGTCACACAAGAGAACTAAACCCAAACATTGTATGAATCATCCACGAGTGGCACGCGTCAGCCAGCGGTGGTAGGCCCCTCGGCCGGGCCGTTCATGGTCGCTGCCTTCATCTCCCACGCATCCAGCTTGGCCACCTTGACCACTCTGGTTCCATTGTTAAACATCAAAAGGCGGCTCCCGGTCGTCTTGGCGTGCTCTGGGTACACCCTAGCCGTGATGACCGTCCGGCCGCTGCCGCCGTAGCTCTCCACTACCGAGTGGTCGACCTGTAGGTTCAATATAAGTTGCCGTTCCAGCTTTAAGTGCAAATAAGTATTCACGCTGATATCTTTTAGTTGACTAGCAAAAGTACCTGTGCGTTGCACCGGAACAAAATAAGTTCTAAATAGACATGTGTTGCAAAAGAGAAAAAAAATCCATGTCTTATATCTTTTCTTTTGTTTTTTTGTTCCACACTTTCTCTTCGGGTTCGCCTTATTCCTCTTGCTCAAAGGACAGATAAGGCCATCTCCTTCCGTTTAGCTTTCATTCAATTAGGCAACCGACAATTCTTAGTTTAATTAGCTCACACCCCGTTGTCGATGCCCCTGCCCTGGCCGCCCCATCCATAGTCAGCAGGTGCACACAGAAATGCAGCTATGGCTGGCCGGCAGCTTCAGCTCGAAATCGCACCTAATTGTGGAGTTCCGGGAGCCCGATGTGTGTGTAGGAAGAGCCAGCTTTAGGAGCTCCGACGGCCGGTAGAGCGGAGCCGCTAGACACACATCGAGCCGCGTGAGTACCCGGGGTCGTGCGCACCTTGGGCATTGGTGTCCAGACCGCTGAAAAAAAAAAACTTACAAGCAGACTTGAACATACGAATAGTCCCCTAAATCATGAAACCAAAAGAAGAAATAATCAATATTTGAACACGCAACAGATGAAATACCCTATTTTGTTTTGTTATTTTATTATATCATTTTATAAAGCCCAATTCCATTTTATTATTTTACATAGAACTAAAATAATAATATTTTTTGGATATGTTGTATTTTAAAAAACTATTACAAAATTTGCAAATTTTTGGATACGTTTTTTTTTTCTTTTCCCCCAAACACCCTTTGCTTCCTTTGTTTGCTTTTCTATAAACAAATTGGTGGAAAAAGGAAAGGTAGAAAGAAAAAAACAGAATGCATAGAAAGGCCAGCTCCCGTAGGCCGGACCTGCCCAAGGGCCCAAGTAAACCCTCTTCCGATCTGCTGCCCTAGAGACTCAGCACGTGACCCCGTCCACTCGTTTTCTCAGGCGCCGCACTCTGTTCGTCCCCTTCCCAATTTCCTCCGCCCATCCTTCCGCTCCAAAGATCAGTCCCGAGCTCGCTGCCCGCGACTCGAAGCAGGCTTCATCCGTCGGAGAATCGAGCGCTCCCCATGGAGCCACCCATTCTCTTTTCCTCCAATCTCCCCGACTTGGAGCAGGGGATGGCGCCTCTCCGTGGTTGTATCAGCTTCCTCTACCGGAGATCTAGGAGCCGCTCCCCACGCCGGCCTTCCCTCTCTTTTTTTCCCGCTTGACCGCCTCTCGCCTCATTTCTCCGGTTGTCTCATAGTAGATTTTTCCTCCGGTCTTGGACCGTTGGCCTGCGGCTCTTTCTTTGTGTGCCGGTTCGGGCTCGATTCTCTTTTCATTGGACAATCCAGCTAATTGCTTCCTCAGGATTTCTGTTCTTGTTCTCGGGCGGCTTGTTGATTCCAGAAATCTTACGTATATAAACCGGTGAGGCAAGTTATAATGGAGCGAGGTGGGACTATCCAACACACAGAATCCACCCGTATCATGTTTTGGTCGTGCATCATACCTATTGTTTCTGGTGCTCGATCGAGATTGTAGATTGAGACTTGGGCCAGGCCTTTTTTTTCGCGCTCGGCAGGTAGTAGCGAGACGGAAGGCGCGGGATGTGCGGGCGGCCTGCAGCTGCTGCCTGAGGTTGGGATGGCGCAAAAGCAACGAACCGGTACGGTGGCAGTTGCCGTATTATGCGATTTGGTGGGAGGGCAAAACGGTCTAAAAAAAAACGTTGACGAAACTTTTGGCAGAAACCTTAGCTCCTTTATCTTTTATTAGTTGATTTGGATTTGGTATAGATATTAAATATCAGAGGGAGAGGGAGTAGTACACCTAAATCTAATTATCTGATGATAAAGAGCTCACCAGTGTCCTGAGCGATATGCTCCTGTCCTTCTCGATGTCGACGTTCACGAACCCTCCGTAGGGCGGCTTGTACACGCTGGCTCTCGTAGTCGATCTGCCCTACTTTGCAAATAATATCGTTACGATTTTGCTGCCAACAATGCACACGCTTAGATTCAGAACTGAGGCTGCTCTGTTTTTGCTGTACCTTCGGAGGTCGGTGCACATGAGAACCTTGTACTTGCCATCATGCCTGAACACCCTGAAGAACACGGCCGTGTGCTCCTGCAGGTCCACGGAGGCAAGGACGAGCAGCCCGAACGGGCCGATGCCGCCCCGTACTGACGCATCCTTCTCCTCGCAAAGCTTCTGAGGGTCCAGCAGCTGGTTGGGGCCGAGATTCTCGGCCGCCTCCAGGGACGGGACGTCGAATACTACCTCCAGGTCTGCCTGCGAGCCCGCGACGCCGGTGATCTCGTTCATGCCACCGGCGTTCACCTCCGCTCCGAGCAACCGGCCGACTCGCGTCTTCCTCAGCGACGCGATCTCCTCGATAGGCCACTGCAGGAGCTGCTACCCGTCGCTGGCCAGCCAGATCTTCCTCGGAACGGTCTGCACACCCGCCCAGCCCCTGGCGACGTAGTCTGGCTCGGGGTCGGACTCGTTGGCCCAGCTCCAGAGCACGCGCCGCTTCTTGCCCGCGTCGTAGAAGGACTTGGACGCGTAGACGTGGCCGTAGTCGAAGCGCTGCCAGGTGCGGCAGTCGTTGTCGCCGGCGAACGTGAAGGTGTCGGCGGCGTCGTCGTAAAGCCCCACCACGTAGTAGTCCTGCTGCGTGGCCATGACGCTCAGCTTCAGCACGTGCCACGCTGCGTCGTTCCTCGAGGCGAAGTCGAGCCCCTTCTGAACGCTGGGATCCGCCACCGGGAAAAGATCCGGGCACTCCACCATGCCAGCATCACCCGACGAGTAGAGCGGCTCGGCGTTCCGCTCCCATTGCCGGAAGTCCTTGCTGCGGTAGACCAGCGTCGACCCCGTGCCGTCCTTGAACCCGGCGGAGACGGCGACGCGCCACAGACCGTCGCGACCGAGCCACGCCGTCGAGGGGTCCCGAAATCTCCTGCCGAGGACGTCACCGGGGAGCGGGATGACGGGGTTGTAGCTGGGCTTCACCCACTCGCGGAGGAGCGGGTCGGAGGCGTTCTTGGGGAAGGCCACGTTCTGGACCTGGACGAGGGTGGCGTTGACGCCGGTGTAGAGCATGACGGGTGTGCCGTCGGGGAGGGTGGTGGCGGAGCCCGAGTAGCATCCGTTAATGTCGAAGTGGGCAGTGGGGTCCAGCGCGTTGTCGAGGGCAGCCCAGTTCACGAGGTCGCCGGAGACGGAGTGGCCCCAGGAGAGGGTGCCGTTGCCCCAGGTGGCGCCGAGCGGGTTGTACTGGTAGAACAAGTGGTACACGCCCTTGTGGTACATCGGACCTGAACAGTCAGTTGAGTTCCCGCTGTTTCACTACTCTTGTGTTTAAGAGATGATGATGATGATGATAACATATATACTAGCTTATGAAGAACGGCCAACATGTTTAAGTCAAGTACTACAACGAATTGAGAAGCGGCTAATCGGATGAAATTACAAGGAAAACAGAACTTGCCATTAGGATCTGATCAGCAGCAGCACCATGCATGAATACGAACCAACAATTTCGTCGTCACCGATGATCAGACACACGGATCGAGAAGATTCAGGTTAGATGAATGAATCCGTGTCTGACAGCGGAGGGAAGTGATCGGGAAGGGCGACTTGTTACCGTTCTGCCAGTTGTTGGCGGGATGGAAATGGTACGCGGTCCGGTAGCTGTCATGGCCGTGGCCGGCGGTGCTCTCCGGCTTGCCGTCAGAGAGCCAGCGGAGAGAATGGGACGGGGAGAGGACAAGGCACAGCTGGACGGCGACGGTGGCGCACGCGGCGAGACGGAGCGCGGCCATGGCTGGCCAACTGCGGGTAGGCGCTCAGGAGTGACACTCCTCAGCTCTCCGACCTCAATTTTGTGACTAGACTGCAGTTTACAATCTCATCCAACGTCCCTGCCGGCGAATTTACTACTAGCTAGTTAGTACCCTGCTGCACATGGATCAAATCACCTTCTTGATTACGATCCTGCTCACGCGCGCAATCAAGCGTTGCTGTCAAGCAGGTATGGAACTGATAGCCACTACAGTTTGCGTTGTCGCAGATAATAAGCTACAAGTGAGCGGACAATGTTACTGTAAGTGCACACACAACACAAATACATGTACAGTACTCCGTACTTATCATTGTCAGGAAAAGGCTAGAGAGGAATTTGGAGGAGGGAGAAAAAGGAAATACTAGTACACCACAAAACGAACATAGTTAACGCGCCTTCATTATATGCAGGAAAAGAACAAGCCTCCAGATACGTCTCTAGATTCGATGATGCGACGGCGCGCGTCGATCGGGATCAGGTCCGGGCCCTGCGACTTGTACTTGGTCGCCATGTACCGCGCCTTTCTCTCACATGCCACATGTTTTTGGTTCTGAATTAACCAAACTTGGCTATCTCTTTTTCAGAGGAACGGCCGAAACTTTTATTGACCACTTCAACAAAAATATACAGAAAAAAATCCAGCACATCTTGCGGGGAGGGGGGGGGTGCAAGGCACACATGTCTACCAGCATCTAAAGCAGTCTTTGATCGTGCAAGCTTCACCATTACCTTCACGCAAGGGCGGAGCCAGGATTTGACCATAGGAGGGGCGAGGAAGACAACTATCACCGAATAGTATAGAAGAATTTTTTTTAACAAAAACAAACAACACATATAATACAATATAAGATATCTCAACTATAGCACCACTGTCAAAATGTGACAATGCGACAAATCATTTATCTTTTTCCTCATCATGAAGTTTTTTTGGAAAAAATAAATTGCACAGTCAATTCTTCTCATCCTATTTTATGCTCGATCTAATAAAAAAACTAACCAACCAATGGTATGCATGGATTGAACTGTAATTCTAACACACATGCATTCCTTAGTCAGGCGAGATTGAATTGTAAATACACAGCATAACGTAGTCAGGTGAGATTGAATTGTAATTCTAAAACACGGCATACCTTTCAGGTGAGGTATAGTGTAGATTGCAGACCAGCGTCAAAGCACAGCATACGTTAATACGTGTGCTGCGCCAAGCGGCGGAGCAAGTTAGCACCTAGGCTGCCAGGCCGCATCCCGGTCTGATCACAGGTCGTATGTAGCGGCGGCGGCGCCCTAGCAGGATTACCAGCGAGAGGCAGATGGGGATGTATCACGTACGGTCTTAGATGACCGATCATCTTCTAATTCCAATGGACTGAATCCTAATGGACATGTACCGAGCAACCAGGCCTGTGAGCAACTTCATCCAGTAAAACAAGGCAATACGGGGAAATGGGCTAATGGGCTTTACTTCGCTGTAGAACGATTGGATCAACTAATTATGGGCTAATCAATTATGTATCTTCTCCGGCCATTAGCGTGTATATACCTGTATACTATTACGAGAAGCTACGGTGAAACCTTGAGGGGGGCGATCCATTGGGGGGGGGGGGCCCTCGCCCCCTCCCTCCGCCCCTGGCTTCACGCCGTTCGTGGATGAAAGAAACATCCTGGAAGAATCTCCTCCGAGATGAGATATCCTTTACCACCATATAGTGAGGCCACCACTTTGTTTGCTTTGAAGTTCCTTGACTACTGACAGGCAATTTGAAGCAATCAAAATTCTATTAGCATGTCGTAGATCATATGGTAATGATATTGCCTCAGCGCATGCCATAGCTTCCATGGTGGCGTGACCAGATATCCCATTGACCTTGATTGAGGAGCTGCCCATAAACCGCCGTTGATCATCCCGGCAGACCACGCTAAGAGCACCAGAACCTTGTGCCTTAGCCACTGCCCCAACAACATTTACCTTTAGTACTCTGGCCGTAGGACGGGACCACTTTATTGTTATCGCATGTGCAGCGCCCTCTCGGTGTATCCTTCCTCCTACCCGGTAATTCAGCTCATCCCGGTAGCGAGTGATAAAAGCATGGGTTGACAACGATGACTGGAACTCGTCTTCGTGGATCACTTTCCGCCACGCCCACCAGAGAGGGCCCATAAGGTGAGCAAAACCTCACTGAACTGTCTCGTCGGCGAAAAGGGTACTAAACCAAGATAATTCAAATGAGAATAGAGCTTTCTTTCCGAGATGAACATGATTTCCAGAATCAGTTAGCAGGAGCGTATGATCAGATCCCGGCCTCGTTAGAGCCCTCACCGAGACTAGTGGGAAATATTGTTTCCATTCAACGCTAGCAAGGATACGGTCTAACTTTTTGAAAGTTGGGTTTTCTCTCCGACTCGCCCAAGTATATTGTCTCTCTTAGGTCAAGACTTTCAATAATAGCACTAAAAACAACCAGCCAATGCGCGTTGAAGTTATCGTTATTTTTTCTTCTTTTCGTCTAAGAATATTGAAATCCCCTTCTATCAACATAGGAAGTGCTTTTGATTCACACATTCTAACTAATTCAGCAAGAAAATGGCCTTTATATTCCTCCTGGGCAGCCCCATAAACAGGAACAAAAACCCATCAAACTTGCATCTAACTTGTAGCTTCACAGTGAAATCTCCATTTTCAACTTTTTTTTTAACTTGCAAAGTCTGATTATTAATGCCGACTAAAATACCTCCAGACCTCCCTCGAGGCGGAAGATAGAACCTAGAAAAGTCGAGACCATTTGCTAAATGTTTTTAAAAAGGAATAGAGAAATTCGATCTTCATGTCTCCAACAAGGCGATGAAATCTAATTTATGTTCCCGTATTGTCTCTCGAAAGATGTTTAGCTGAGTCAAGGAAACCCTCACTATTCCAAATTAAAACTTTTAAGCTATTCATCATGAGTAAACTTTTCGCACTTTAAATCTTGAACTTCTACGAATAGCAGATACATTAAATTCCTTTTTTTACGTTGCTTTTTTAGATGAGCAATTGGAATCAGTGGATCCATTTTGATCTTCTAATTCTCTCTCTTTTTTCTCAATCAAATCTTCAGCAAGCATTGAAACTTTTAAGGTTAATAAGTTATTAGGGCCATCATACGTGCTCTATTTGAATTTCCACATTATTTTCAACATAGTTAAAGTTTTATCCAATTCAACATCTTTAATAGTTTGTATCGAAGCTAAAACTTGTTTATTTGAATTCCCAAGTGGCACCCTCAACCAACTAGCTCTAAAAATAATATCCTCATCGGATAACGATAGAAAAGAATGTCGAGATTTAGCCGAGATCCTGTTCATTTTGTGCTTTTGGCGGCCTGTTGCTGAAGGAGATGGAGACTAAGCGACAGACCTTTTGACAAGTGTTACAAAACCGCGTAATAAAAGTAGACCAAACAAAATCCAAACGGGAAAAGGCACAAAACACACAGCGGTGCTCTCACTATAATCGAAGGAGTATTACAATACACGAGAGGACAAACTCTCTATGTGCTATCAATATGGTGTGTTTCTCTCCCATCTATGCTATGTATTGAAAGATTTAGGAGGATTTTGGTGTTACTAACCGAGAGGAGATTCAGGCATGAGCAAGAACATGTGGGGAAATTTCTGGATGGGTCTCCTCCCTCCTATGTCTATTTCTTATTTTATCTTTTGTACATCTTACACTTTAGTCCCTATGAAACTACATTTTCCTATTATTGGTACACACCAACACTCCCCCTCAAGATGGGGAAAATATATCATAAAGCCCCATCTTGCTACAGAAAACATAAAATGTCTTTTCAGCCAATCCTTTTGTAAGAACATCAGCAACTTGGCTAGATGAGCTGACATATGGCATGCATATTATCCCTTTGTCTAGCTTCTCCTTTATGAAATGACGATCAATCTCCACATGCTTGGTTCGATCATGTTGCACAGGATTATTTGCAATGGCTATAGCCGCCTTGTTATCACAGTACAACATCAATGGTGTACCTTGAAACAACCCAAGCTCCATGAGGAGGATCCTCAACCACAATACCTCACACACACCATGTGCCATAGATCGAAATTCAGCTTCTGCGGTGGATCTAGCCACAACAGTTTGTTTCTTGCTACGCCATGAGACTAAGTTTCCACCAACAAATGTGCAATACCCAGATGTTGACCGCCGATCATCTAGTGAGCCAGCCCAATCAGCATCTGTATAACACTCAACTTGAAGGCTTCCCTGGCGAGTGTACAACAAACCTTTCCCGGGACACCCTTTTAAGTAGCGCAAAATCCGTGTCATAGCATCCATATGAGATGACCGCGGATCATGCATAAATTGACTAACCACACTTACAGCAAATGCAATATCTGGTCGAGTGTGTGAAAGATATATAAGCTTACCAACCATCTTTTGATAGCATTCTCGGTCTACCGGTCTTCCCGTGCTAGCCATTAGTCGATGATTTTGCTCAATCGGAGTGCTAGCGGGTCGACATCCCAACATACCAGCTTCACGAAGTAAATCTAGAACATACTTCCTTTGAGAGAGGAACATACCATTAGGCCCTCTTGATACCTCTATCCCAAGGAAGTATCTCAAGTGTCCAAGATCTTTAACTTCAAACTCTTGTGCGAGATGTTTTTTTAAATAGGAAATTTCTCCATGATCATCTCCGGTGATCACAATATCATCCACATACACTATGAGAATAGAAATTTTACCCATGTTGCGCTTGTAAAACAGGGTGTGGTCAGCATTGCTCTGGCAATAACCTTTCTTGAGTATAGCTCGACGAAATCTATCAAACCAAGCTCTAGGTGATTGTTTTAATCCATACAAAGACCGATGCAACCGAAGCACTTTTCCATTTGTTTGGTTGGTCTCAAACCCTGGTGGTATATGCATATATACTTCTTCTCGAAGGTCACCATGGAGAAATGCATTTTTCACGTCCATTTGATAAATGTTCCAATCAAAGTTGACAGCACAAGATATAAGTGTTCTTACTGAGTTCATCTTAGCCACCGGAGCAAAAGTCTCCTCATAATCAATCCCATAAGTTTGGGTGTATCCCTTTGCCACAAGGCGAGCTTTGTACCTATCCACTTTTCCTTCTGGAGTATGTTTAATTGTGAAAACCCACTTACAGCCTACAGGTTGCTTACCCGGTGGTAGATCAACAAGCTCCCAAGTTTTATTCTTCTCCAAAGCTCTCATCTCCTCACGCATAGCTTCCTTCCACTTTGGATCCTCTTTAGCTTCTTTCCATTTAGTAGGTATAGGTATAGAATCAAGAGATGCGATAAAATTTTGGAAGGAGTGGCTACAATGCTTGTAAGACAAGAAGTTGGCAATATTGTTTTTATATCCAACATAGTCTTTAAGGCGTGATGGGATATTTGTGGATCTAGTTGTTTTCCTAAGTGCAATAGGCAATTCACTTTGAGGATCAGGGGTAGATAATGGATTATCACGTAGACCTGTAGTGCTAGTAGGAGCAACTGGACTAAGGGGATATAGATTGGTACCTGGGTCCTCATGCATGGGAGACTCTACATCCGATGAAGATGGTGTTGAGTTCACGGTTGCATCTTGCATGTCTCCATGATTAGAGTTTTCATCATTACCACCATTCCTACTATTTGTTTCCTCCTCTTGACTAGGAGTATTATTATAAACTTGCGGTACACCTGAAGTGGGAACAAGGATAGGGCAAACCGGAGTACCTCTACTATTACTCTCCCCCTCTTGTTGCACTTCAGGTGGAGATAAAGTAATGCCAGTGTCACCGGTTGGGCTATAGTAGGGTTCATACTCACGGAATGTTACATCCATACTTACAAAGAAACGGCGCTCAGAGGGACACCAACACCTATATCCCTTCGGGGAAGGAGAATAGCCCATAAAGACACATTTAATGGCACGAGGATCAAGTTTCCCAACTGAATTTCTATAATCATGAACGAAGCAAACACACCCAAAAACCTTTGGAGATATCACAAAAGTGTTAGATTTTAGAAGACACTCAGCAGGAGTCTTATAATCAAGAACACGAAGAGGCATACGATTTATCAAATATGTCGCAGTTTTAATCGCCTCCCCCCACAGAAATTTGGGAACATTCATCGTAAACATAAGCGAACGAGCAACCTCAAGCAAATTTCGATTTTTACGTTCTGCGACACCGTTCTGTTCTGGAGTGTGAACACAGGTAGTTTGATGTACAATGCCACAGGAGGCAAGGAACTTCCCAAACTCCAGGTTCGTATATTCAGTGCCATTGTCAGAACGTAAAATTTTAATAGTCAATCCAAACTGGTTTTGAATGAGAGCATATAAGTCTTTGAAAACTGCGAAGACCTCACTTTTATGTTTCAAAAGATAGAGCCAAGTATAGCGGCTAAAACAATCAATAAAGGTTACAAACCACCTATGCCCAGAAACCGATTGAACCTCACAGGGCCCCCAAACATCGGAGTGAATAACTTCAAATGGTTTCTCACTTCTTAATCCCCTACTAGGATAGGTGCCCCTTGTATGTTTAGCTAACTCGCATGCATCACATACAAGGGATTCACTAGAACAAGATTTAAACAGATACGGATAAATGCGAGATAAAGTAGCAAAAGATGGGTGACCAAGCCTGCGGTGGTGGACTAAAAGTTCCTGAGTAGGAGACATGCAAATTGCAAAAGCGACTTCATCACTTCCTTCATCGAGATAGTATAGTCCGTTATGCATGGTCCCAGTCCCAAGTAGTCTCCCTGTCCCTAGCTCCTGAAAAGCGCAACAAGTAGGATCAAACCAACCGATACATTGAAGGGATTTTGTAATGGAGCTGACAGACAGAAGATTGACTGGGAAATTAGGAACATATAAAACTGGTGATAAGGATAGTGTGTTAGTGCATTGGATCGATCCACATCCTAAGATTGATGATGTGGATCCATCAGCTACACGCACTTTATCTTTACCGGAACATGGTTTGTAGGATGTAAATAGGCGTGAGTCTCCTGTCATGTGGTTAGTGGCTCCTGTATCAATAATCCAATATCTAGATTGGATTTTGGAAGTGTGAGCCTGAGATTCCATACCTTGAGAAGTGACAAGATAGCTGGAATTTGCTTTAGAGGAGTCTGGCGAGGAAGACAAGCATTCAGAGAGTTTGAGCTTGGATTTAAATTCCTCAAGAGCTTGAACATCTACCGCCTGTACCTCCCCTGTAGAAGAAGTGTGATTAGCTTGCTTCCACCTACCACCAAGAGCTCCCCTTGCTGGGATCTTCCCTTTTTCCAATCAGGTGGAAAGCCATGCAGCTTGAAACAACTTTCTTTATTGTGCCCATTTTTCTTACAGTAGTCACAAAACCGTTTGTTCTTGTCAGCATGAACTCCTCTGCTAGAGGTATGAAATGATTGCAATGACATGGCTGCACGAGCATCTTCACTCTTTTGGTTGTCCCCATCTTGACCGGTGAGCCGCGTCTCCTCTTCCAACACACTTGAGACAATATCTTCTAGGCTAGGCCATGCTGGACTGGAATATATTAACTGACGACGAAGATTGAATTTTCCATCCAATCCATCCAAGAAAATTTTGCTCACAATAGGCTCAAACCATTTGTGATGAACAGCCAAGTCCCTCTTATCAAGAGGTTCAAACGGGTGATAGTACTGCAAATCCCTATACAATCTCTTCATCTCACCAGCATACTCTGTTACAGATCTTGAATGTTGCTTCAAATTAACTAACTCGTGCATAATACGATTTGCTTGCATCTTATTTGACTTTCCTGCAAACTGCGTCTCCAACGATGACCACACTTCTGCTACCGAGGTCATGGTCTCAACTTGTTCACGGACAGATGGCTCCATACTACCCAATAACCATACAAGTACTCTGTCATTAACCTGTTTATTAGCAGACCCATTTTCTTTCACATTTTCATCAGCAGTAAGAAGGTCATCATGTCCATGTGAGCTTAAAATTAATCGAGCATGACGAGCCCAACTAATGTAGTTTCCTGGCCCCGACAGTTTAATCGGGTTAGGCTCAAGAGCATGCTTGAAGGCTTCAGGATTGGGTTGTAACTGTTGTTGTTTCTCCAACAATTTACTAAGCATTTCACACAGCTTGTCAACACTAGAGTCCCCCATTTTGTTTCTACTTCTTTCCTCAGCACGATTCAAGTAACAGGCTCACAAGTTTCACCAAAAAAACAAGTTCCAGGCAAGTACTTGTACTGACAGCAAGCAGTGACTGAACTTACTAGTAAAAGACTGAAGTATACTAGTAGTGCACACCCAATAGCAGGAGCACGGGCAGCAGAAGTTAATCAAATTCTTCACTGTTGAGACCACACCACTCTGTCCGTGTATATGGCACTAGAAGTGAACTCAGGCAGAGGCAGAGCAGACTGAACTTTACTACTAGTAAGCAGAGACTGAAGTGTCTATTACTGCACACATGTGCCAAATCGCATGGAACAAGATGATGTGCTAGATACTCATACCATTATCAATCGTCCAGCCTTGTAAAAAGCCGGACATTCAGCTAGCCGACCGGCCGAATGCTTGGTCACGGACAGCTCGATGGAGATGCAGCAGCAATTTCCCAGCGGCAAGATGAACACACGCAGCAGCACAAATCGGCAATGCTATAGGCAGTAGCAGACACGAATCCGGCGGTGGCGTGTAGCAGCCCGGCCCCCCAGTGGATGACTCGATTGAGGATCGACGAAGATGGAGCTCCCCCTGCGCACGATTCGACTCCAGCGGCTCACCACTCGCAGTTGACGGCGTCACAGCACCGTGCTCGATCTAATCGCGGCTGCTCACACAGGATTGACCTGCTCTGATACCATATTGAAAGATTTAGGAGGATTTTGGTGTTACTAACCGAGAGGAGATTCAGGCATGAGCAAGAACATGTGGGGAAATTTCTGGATGGGTCTCCTCCCTCCTATGTCTATTTCTTATTTTATCTTTTGTACATCTTACACTTTAGTCCCTATGAAACTACATTTTCCTATTATTGGTACACACCAACACTATGACTACCTGAAACTATATATAGAGGCAAATAACTCTTTTTTTTGCGGACACAAAATAGAGTTATATATGTGCTACGTCTAGCACGATTGACCCGAAATGTTCATAGTACAACCGATAAATAGATTTCGGGTCATGTTAATATTAACAACGAGCATGCAGGCAGGGTGATAATTATTTGTGACGATCGAATTAACGGAAGGATCGTCAGGCCGGCGTTTCACTCGAGTGCATCGTCGGTCATTCGGTGCGCGTTGGCCGGTCGTTCAGGCTTGCACGCCTCACCCCGCATTGCGCGCACGGATGATCACAGCAGATCGATCTTGCGATGGTGGACACGCAAAGCGCGCGTACATGAGGTCTGCGCTGCTCCATCTCGATCTGGAGTTCTGTACTCTCGCGCGCGCGCTCTCTCTCTCTCTCTCTGCTAGCTAGTTGTCATGTCATGTCTCTCCCTGTACAGACACTAATTAACGTTTCCGTGGAACACTAGAACGTGCACAACTGCCGTAAGCCCATACAATGATACAAATACCGATCTGGACTCAGCATGCAAATTAATTCTCCGTCAAAAGAAACGATCGAGCAACTGGGCAACAACCACCTTAATTTATCCACAGATTGTTTGGGACGAGCAGAGACCCGTCCGATCACGAGCGTTCCGATCAGGGTGAGTTTTCAAGCTGGTTGTGGAGCAGCTGGAATTATTTTGTTTGGGTCTGATTGGTGTGCAAGCACGGAGCTGCGAGTAGGTAAATCCCAATGAATATACAAAAAAAAATGAATTAGTGCTAGGAGGAATTAGACACTAAATGATATAGTAGAAGCGGGGACCTCGTTGTGAGAATTCCAAAAATTCGTTCCTAACGGGATTTGAACTCTGGTCATTAGGGTGCGCCGCTGCAACCCCAACCACGCTGCCACGTCCTCATAAATATACTCTCTTTGAATTGCCGGGGTGTAGGGCAATCTGAGGCAGTTCAAGAAGTAAGCAAGCATAGGCCTTCCTTGGTCTTTCTCTCAGAGACGAAGATGTCAAAGGAAAAGTCACAAAATTACCAGGTGTGCCCTTCCGATTCTCATGGGGGGTGACTTTAACCTTATCAGAGCAGCCGAAGATAAGAACAATGATAATCTGAACTGGACGCTTATCGACCTTTTCAACAATAGTATTGCGTCATGGGCCCTTAGGGAAATCCCGCGCACGGGAGCGCGTTTTACCTGGTCTAATCATCAGCTCAACCCAGTCCGTTCCGCCCTGGATCGTGTGTTTGTGTCCGCATCCTTCGAAGCCATTTCTCCGTTGTGTTCGTTGTCCGCTGAGACCAGTCTTGGTTTTGATCATACGCCGCTTGTTTTTGACACGGGGGAGGGCTTCCCTGTACGTTCCAACCGATTCTTCTTCAAGACTAGCTGGTTCGAGCGCCCAGACTTTGTCCCGCTGATTCAGCTAACCTGGGAGAGGTGATGACCCACAAGTATAGGGGATCGCAACAGTCTTCGAAGGAAGTAAAACCCAATTTATTGATTCGACACAAGGGGAGACAAAGAATACTTGTAAGCCTTAACAGCGGAGTTGTCAATTCAGCTGCACTGAAACAGACGCTCGCAAGAGTTTATCGTAGCAACAGTTTTATAGCATAGGAGTAGTGAAATAACAGCTGTGAAATAAAGACAGCAGTAGTGATTATAGTAAACAGCAGGATTAAAATATTGTAGGCACAGGGATAGATGAACGGGCGTTGCATGGATGAGAGAATTCATATAACAATCAAGGTAGGGCATTTGCAGATAATAATAAAACGGTATCCAAGTACTAATCAATCCATAGGCATGTGTTCCGTATATAGTCGTACGTGCTCGCAATGAGAAACTTGCACAACATCTTTTGTCCTACCAGCCGGTGGCAGCCGGGACTCTAGGGTACCGGTGGCAGCCAGGCTCGCAATGAGAAACTACTGGAAATTAAGATACTCCTTTTAATAGAGTACCGGAGCAAAGCATTAACACTCCGTGAACACATGTGATCCTCACATCACCGCCTTCTCCGGTTGTCCCAATTTCTGTCACTTTGGGGCCTCGGGTTCCGGACAGCAACATGTGTGTACAACTTGCAGGTAAGATCATAAAACAATGAATATCTTCATGAATCAATAACATGTTAAGATATGAAATCATGGCACTCGGGCCCTAGTGACAAGCATTAAGCATAACAAGTTGCAACAATATCATAAAAGTACCATCTACGGATAGGAGGCACCATGCCCTAACAATCTTATGACTATTACATGATCAATCTCATCCAATCCCTACCATCCCCTTCAGCCTACAGCGGGGGAATTACTCACACATGGATGGGGAAGCATGGCTGGTTGATGGAGAGGCGGTGGTGATGGCGGCGATGATCCCCTCCAATTTCCCGTCCGCGAACAGAGTTTCTGTCCCGAGGCGGAGTTTCGCGATGGCGGCGGAGTTCTGGACGTCTTGGAAATATGGTCGAACCCCCGGCGTTTTTAGGTCGAAAGGGTTTTGTAGTCCGAAGGAGAGCGTCGGGGGCCGCCGAGGCGCCTAACCATAGGGCGGCGCCCCGTAGGCCGCGCCGGCCTATGGTGTGGGGCCATGGGCCCCCTGGCTCGCCCTTTTGGCCTCTCATCTTCACGGTGAAAATAGGCCCATTGTGATTATTTCCGGGGATTTTCCCGAAACTCGAGTTTCGCACAAAACGAGACACCAAATTCTGCTGAAAACAGCGTTAGTCCGTGTTAGTTGTATCCAAAATACGCAAATTAGAGGCAAAACAATAGAAAAAGTGTTCGGGAAAGTAGATACATTTTGGACGTATCAACTCCCCCAAGCTTAGCTTATTGCTTGTCCTCAAGCAATTCAACAACTGAGTGCGATAAAAGAACTTTCACGAACACATTTGCTCATATGATGTAAATATTCTCATGATATGGCAAGTTACTTAAGCAATTCATAATAAGATATATGCAAATAAAGTCATCTAATAGCTATGTCAATCATGAAAGAGATACCAACAAACTAATAACAAGCATCATGAAACACTTCCATAAGCAGGATTGCAATGTTCATAGAAAGATATGATAAAGTGGTATCTCGCTTGCCTGTATTTGTACAACAAAACATAAATGCCCAGGCACCTCTGAAGTTCATAGAAAGACTAGAAGTAAAGATTGTCATAGATAAAAGCATCAACGTTATACCACAGCTGATCATATTTTGGGACAAGCATATTATACTAAGAATGAGAGTTATGCTCTCAAGAAGGTGCTCAAAGAAAGGATGGTGACTCAACATAAAAGTAAAAGATTGACCCTTCGCAGAGGGAAATTAACATGTGCTAGAGCTTTTCATTTTTTCAAAGACAAGTAAAATTATTTTGAGAGATGTTTGTTGTTGTCAACGAATGATAGTGGGTACTCTAACCACCTCGCCAACAGACTCTCAAGAGCGGCTCCCATGAAAGACGTCATCTCTACCAGCAGATCATCCCTCTTCTCTTTTGTTTACACATGCATTTTAGTTTCATTATGGATGACACTCCCCCAAGCTTTGCTCCGAATCTCTGCCTTTCAACATTCACATACCATGGGGAGTATCTATTTGCAGGTTAAGTTGCTTATGAAGCAAAACACGTGAAGAGAATTATTAATGAAGGTTAATTGGGGCTGGGAACCCCGTTGCCCCTCTTTTTGCAAAATTATTGGATAAGCGGATGTGCCACTAGTCCATTGGTGAAAGTCCAGAGTAAATGACAAGGTTGAAAGATAAAACACCACATACTTTCTCATGAGCTATAAAACATCAACACAAATTGAGAAGTATTTTGAAGGTTTAAAGGTAGCACATGAGAATTTACTTGGAATGGTTTGAAATCCATGCATAGGTATTTATGGTGGACACTTTGGAACAACTTGGTTTTAAGGTATTTGGAAGCACGAGCAGCGTTCCCGCTCAGTACAAGTGAAGGCTAGCAATAGACTGGGAAGCGATAATGAAGAGAGCAATAACTGTCATAATCATGCTTGCGACAAAATAAAATTAACGGAGGCATAAAAGTGATACAAGAAGCAAAATAAATCATCGAGGCTTAATTGACTTTTGTTTAGTCATATGCATGCGTGAGCATGTGCCAAGTCGATTCAAGTGAATTATTCAGAGGAGGATACCACAATGTCATACCTATCTATGAATAAAACAATGCAAGCAAATATTCATGACATGCTACTCATTATTAATAAATTGGAACTAATCATGAGAGATCATGAACTACTAGATTTTCATTAAATGACATATACCTCACATGAACCAACTAAGCATGCTCACATGGATGAGTATATGTACAAAAATGAAAACAAATAGAGTTCATACCAGCCTCACCACAGTCGAGTTGCCGTAGATCGTCATTATTGCCTTTCACTTGTGTGACTTGAATAATAATATGGAATGAAACCAAGCTCCAACCACCGAAGACCGCTGAACTCCCTAATGAACTTTACAAAACCAAAGAAGAACAACAAATATTTTTGGTATTTTCGTTTTAGAAACAAGAACAAAAGGAAACAAGCAAACAAAGCAAAATCTTTTTGGATTTTCTCATAGCAAACCAACGATAGCAAATAAGGTAAAATAGGAACAAAGAACCAAATAAACAAATGGTGAAGAGAAACAACAGAAATATTTTTGGTCTTTTTGTGTTTTAGGAAAGAAACAAAACAAAAACAAGAGGATGGAAACTAAAAAAAAACACAGAAAAGCAAGATGGCAGAAATCTGCCAAAACCTGACAACAGTACAGAAATCGATTTTTACAAAAATCTTCCGTTGCTCAGTTCGAAAAGTGTTCAACTAATGAAAGTTAGATAACAACCTGGGGAACATGCACAAAAATTTGCAACTCAAAATAACGTTCTGGTTGTGCGCAGGAATTTTTTAGTAACAGCCCAGAATCTGTTTTTAGACAGCACTTCCCCAAATATCATCTCCCTCTCATTAGAAACCACTTTAAGAAGCTAAACAAGTATATACAAGTATCCAGTAATTGTAATATGCAATGAATGAGTGATGCCGGCATACCTCCCCCAAGCTTAGGCTTTTGGCCTAAGTGGAGATCAACCCCAGCGAGGGTCAGGGTTCCACGCCGGTGAATCGTACATGGCGTGATCATAATAAGGTCCTTGTGCAGAAGAATAGCGGGGAGGCTCCACATGACCATAATGTTGACGTGAGGAGTTCGCTGCATCAGATGATGAGTCGAGGTGTTCCTCGGCCTCCTCTGTGCCGTCCCCCGCGTGATGGCCTTCTCCTTCTATGTATGCATTTAGCTCATTTTCTGTGACCGACCAACTTTTCCTGGAATCAAGGTTAAACAAAGCAGGTGCATGCAATCGTACTAGCTTTTCAGTTTTCTTAGTTGTTCTCCAATTTTTCTTATAGAATGTTATCTTATAAGACAGGTTGCTCAAATTAGACGTATCCGAAACAAAGTCATGTTTAATCATGGAAACAACGTCAAGTTTCTCTATGGAGAGCTGAATATCAAGATGGTGAGGTTCTACATCATGCATAGCTAATAAACGAGAGGCGATGAGACCTCCACAAATTCCTCCCTTCTCACGGTTAATAGCAAGTCTACAAGCTATCAAAGCACCCAAATTATAAGTCCTATCATGTTGCAAAGCAGCAGCTAAGAAAGCCATATCTTGGATAGACAACTTATTCGCATTCCTTCTGGCAAGAACGCACTTTGTGATGAAATAAGCAAAGTAGTGAATAGCTGAGAGTTGAATACTACTGATTTTACCACTATCATCGGAGAAGCTTCTCCCTTGACAAATCATCTTGTATATACTCAAGAGCTCCCGCGGCAGTCCCCTAACCTTCTCGCATGATCCCCATTGTGGCACTTTAATTGCTGCACAAAAATCATCAAAGGGCAAGTTGACAGCTTTATTATAAATTTTGTATCGAACCATGGGGTTAGTTTG